>CM037852.1:233550839-233603839 GCA_021234595.1 Delia radicum
AACGTTAGATGGCGGACCCTTATATTATTTTAATAAAAATATAAAAAAAATCAGAGAAAAATAATGTTTATGCCGATACCTATTAATGTTTCGGTATCGGTTATACCGATATCAATACCGAAACAAACAAAAAATCTATACACTCATAAAAATCCATGCTAAAAATACAAAAATATTGTTAAAACAACAAAAACTTTCGTAAAATGAACAAATATTGGTTTATTTTACGAAACTTTTGTTATTTTGACATTTATTGCTATTTTTATGCATGGATTATTATTAGTGTACCGATACCGTTATTTGTTTCGGTGGACAACCATGAATAAAATACATCAACGCATTTCACCATATTTGTAAATGTAGGTTCATATATGATCATATAAAAAATATATATGGTCATATGTGAATCTTTTAACAGGGTACATTGTAAATTTCCAATTGACTCAGATTGCAGTTTCTGGTATTAACCCTTCATCAGTTGTTAGTATTTGCCGAGTAGTGTCAATATTGTTTTCATATCGATGGTCCTATGCGCATTACTTGATTTTCCTGTTGCTTAAAATTAGTAACTCAAAAAATTTTTTTTTCCATAAAAATTTCATACTCACTCTAAATTGCATTACCATCGATATGGAAAAAGATATGAATTAATTTTCAAGACACTGTATATACAATTTCTTATTAATACATATACATGTGGGAATAGTATATATTATTTTTATGTGTTTTATGATATATACCCAGCAAAAACATAGCAATGACAGGTCAATACCGTATAGATTACCAAGTAAAGGTAAAGGCTCCTGTAATTAATTATACAAGGAAATTTCATTCGCTATGGGTGTACAAGTCAATTTGTTTGTTGTTTTTTGCACACTCAGGAGTATGCAATTCCCCATGCATTACATTTGAAATACAAACTAATATCTCACTGATAATGCGTTATATAAGTATATATGTAATTGCAAAATAATGAGTTACCGTTAATTGGTTACATAAGTAACGATTTAGCTTTTTTATTCAAATATTATATAATTTGAGTTGAAAATAAAAAAAAAAACTAATTTTCCGAGGTAACAGTTAGAAATGTTAATGAAAAAATTTCACTTTATGTTATATTTTTGTAGAGACCCTAAAATCCACATATTCTTTCACTATAAATAAGCAATCAGGTAACTCATTACTCTCACTTTTTTTGTAAACGAGAGCGTAATGACCACCCATGTATTTTTGGGCATCACAATCAAAAGTTATAAAGCGAGTAAATAGACGGGTAAGTAGTGAAACACTTCGTGCACTACTTACACACTTAATTACTTGGTAATGTCTGTTGTTGCTGGGTAAGATTGTTTCCACATGATTTAGATCCAAATACGATAAAATTTAATCATATGAAAATAATCATATCATACTGACTTAATCAGTAGTTGCTTTATTTAAATAGCAAAAAAAAAAAACAAGCAAATCCCTTAAGGGATACTCAAGTAGATTTGTTGTAGGAAAATAAAAATTAATATACAGTCTGAGACAACCGTTAGCACGCACAAACAAATTCTTTAAAAATGCTGTTAAATTTTCATCTTTAACCAAAATTAAAATACATCTTTTTTTAGTTAGATTTTTACAGGAAGAAGAAGAAGAAAATATTTTTTTTTAAGTTAAATGGACACAAGTTATATGCTAGACTGCCTCGGTTTCGTCACCTACAAGGACTCGTCAGTGGTTAATTTATGTGTCAATTGAAAAAAGTATTTTAAACTGCTAAATTGCTCCGTATGAAAAACTTTTTACTTTGTGTCGTAGTGAGTTTCAAACCCACAACCATACATCATTCTATGACTCGTAGCATCACCACTAAGCGAGTTGAGCCACGGTCGACACAGCGATGAGTGTGGCTAAGTGGAGTTTTGTCACAGTATTCACAATGTATTGTTTTTTAATCAGAAGAGACAGAGTTAAATAATACCTACACACAGAGAAATAAAGTGCCAACCGAATTGAAAATTGTATATTAATGGTAACAATTTATAAATTCAGTAAATGCAACGATATTTACATTCGATTTCTGAAAGTATGGGTATTGCAACTTAAATTCTGTTGAATTACCGAACTTTGTTGTGAAAACTAATGTTAAGTTGTGCCAACTGTCTGAATTTCGTAATAACCGAATTTGAGTTGTAGTAACAGAATTTCAGTTGGCAAATAGCTAAAGTTTTTTCTGTGTGTATGTACAATTTATTTTTCTACTAGAATGCTTCTCTTGTTAATCCTATTGTTATCTCTTTTTCACTAGTAATTATAACATTATGATGTGCTTATTCACATTCATTAGTTGGATATCAAGTGCATGTTAGAGAGATAGAGTTGCGATTATTTTGCGATTTTGTTTACATAATATAATATGCTTTCAAAAATAAAAGCAATCGTGGGTCAATCTGATTTTTTATGTAAAATATTTGTACTTTGTGTAAAGTTATAAAATATTTTTGCAAGTTTTAGTGAGGCACTCATTTCCATGCAGTGAAGAAAAAGTCGGATTCGAGTACTTTGCAGACAAATTAAGTGCGTTTTTTGGACCTTACAATTATAAGAAACTGCGTTCGAATAAATCTGAATTTCATTAGTTTTAAACATGTTTCCACATGTTTAATTTGGCATCATCTTTTAATTCTCAAAAGTGAGATTGGGACGCTAAAAAATACGTATCACACATTTTTTTTTTTTTTATCTCTTTATCTCATTTCATTAAGTTTGGGAGACTCCCCTCCCTTCCTAGTCGCTTCTCAAATTAGGTGTTTTTTTAACAAATGTGTAAGAAATACAATGTTTGAATTATCGTTGCTTTTGAACGCGTCAGCAGAAAATTAAAAACTCGACGTCAATTTTAACGATCAAATCCTCTTCTTTAAACGGCGTTCCACAGAAAGTAATTTTTACACGAAAAGTATAACGAAAGTGAAAAATGTCCTTCACTCGCGAATATCTCAGAAAACAGATAATAAATTATTCTGAAATTTATTTTGCAATTTACTCGAAGTATCATTTCCAACATATAAAAATTTGAAGTTGGAAATCAGAGGGGTGAAAAAATTAATGGTAAACTGTTCTTAAATGGATCTTCGGTTCCCTACCAGCCATTGAAGTCATCGGTTGTTGAGAACTTTGACCAAAAAAAGTTTTTAATTTTTTTTCGAAATAGGGCTCAAAAGTTTCGTAACTGAAAAAATATTTTTAAATCTTCGGTAGAGTAAATTTGGTCCACCAGAAAATTTTTTTGTTTTGAGCAAGTGCAATTTATATACTTTATATTTTTTTAAATTTGTACTTGGTCGAAATTAACAAATCCGCTGGTGGACCAAAACTATTCTACAGAAAATTTAAATCCGCCAACTTCAATAGCTGGTAGGGAACTGTAGATCCAACACGCACAGAAAAACATGGGGCAACCATAATCCATGACCATACATTTCTGTATTTATGATTCCGACAACCATGTTACTATGGATGTGACAACCATACTTTTATCTTTTCTTAATCATAACATGACTACCATAATATGGTTCGGAATTATCTTAATTTATCATATTATGGTCAAGGAAATGTTAATAAATAATTATAATTTTTATTTTAGTATATAAAAATGCAAAACCAGACTTTCTCATTTTCAGCACAAATCTTATTTTGTCAGAAAAAATAAAATTGATGGAAATATGTGATAAATACGCATTAAAATATTGTTAAGAATGCAATTTCACAATACATTTATACAGATTACAACATGTTTGTAGGAATCATAATGTTTTCACAATAACCATATTATTGACCTAGTTATCATATTGTGATCACGGAAAAGATTGTCGTCATCATTTATTACCATATTATGATTATTACGAACAAATTATGATTATAAAGTACCACAGACTTAAATGCACGTGTTTTTGTTAAAAAATTTTATATATTTCTTTGTTTTTAATTTTTTTTGTTTACAATTTATTTTGCATGAGTACAAAAAATTTAAAAATAAATCACTTTTTATCAACTTTTTATTTAATTTAAAACAATTTTATGTATAATAAACAACAACTTCATTTAAGCGATGCGTGCCTATTTAACTTTTTCCTAGGCTCCCATGGTAGACCAGGTTGAGACTACCAAAGTATTCATTCTTCCACTAAAAATATCACCATTACAATTGCACCACAGCGTTGTTTCTATTTTTTATATCTTATTATTTGATATTATTAAATTTGCTCGGACTTGCTGCTTCTCATTTCCTATTTTCACTAAAAGAGCAAAGACGCTCATAAAAACAGACTGATCATTTTATAGTTGGCGCAACTATAATATGGCTGTAGTTAGAGAGAGGAATATGATAATAAAAATTATATTATGATTGTATACAAGAGTGTAATATGATGACCGAAAAAAATAGAGAATTTTACTATAACATGCTTAAAGCAAACCATATTATTGGTACCATATTGCAACCATATTTTTTCTCTGCGTGAATTCAACATTTTTTTTGCTAATTTTTCCCATATTCAACTCTTTTATATGGTATGCATCAATTGAGTGGTATTCCTTCAACCAGTTCGAAAAAGAGCCATATCGGGACAACCTACATACAGGTTATATCTGCAATGAACCTCATAATTTTTAAATGTAGAGTATATCAAGATATAGAAAATCGTATGTCGCAGTACATTTTTCTTTTTTTTTTTGAAATGGTTAAGCAAATCTTGTGTGACACCTTCCAATTATTAAAATTTCACATAAAATAATTACAATTAACTAAAGTTTTAAATTAATTATATATTAACAGTTTTATACATCACTCAACAACCTAAAATATGTACTGTGATCCATTATAAATTTTGTGTCACGCGTTCATCTTTAGTAAAGATTGTTGGCATGTAGTTGTGAATACGTGCGTGTGCTTTGACTCTGTCAAAATTCTCTACAAATTATGAATAAAATCACGCTTTTTATACGTGTCTATAGATGTTGACATTACTTTAATTTTTGCACAAACAACCAAAGAAAGTCTAAATATTGGGTTAAAAAAATCTTTGAAATCTTCGTGGCTGTAAAACAGAATATTAACCACAAATCAACCAATCCCAACATTCAAAAACAAACCAAGTCAATGTATTTTAAATACCACCCAAAATGTTGAATTTAAAATGGAACTCAATTTTAAATTAAGTTTTACAATTAACCCTTACACTGCCGACTATTTGTTTGTGGATATTAATGCTCTTCGATTAAAATATCTGCATAATAATATAAAAAAAAAGAAACAATCTAAATTAACCCTTGTATGCACTTGGGTTCAAAAATATACAAATTTTTTAAGCCTTTGTGCTGATCTGTGATAAAATATCCGCATAACATTCAGTAACGTTTTGGTGTATAGTTTCAAAAAGAAACATTAATACTAACTATTGGTCTACAAACTATTTCCAAGAAAAACGGAAAAAATCTAGGTGGCGCTTTTTCGCGGCCAATCAAAAATTTAAATATTTGACCTGTGTTTAGCTTAGGGGCACCTCGTAGATTTGGATATAATTAGATACGTCAGCTGAGGTCGATAATTTTATCCCTTTAGAAGCGCCAAGACTTAAGAGTTCAGTTTTTTAAGTTAATATTTTCTCAAAAAGTACTTATCATTCGGGACAAATTATATCTAATTTGAAAGCTTCGTATGTATAATAAACAGTTTTTATTTTCCAGGGATTTTTTTAAAAACCTAATAGTTACGTAGATTCGTTTATCTTTCATGTAGAGAATAAATCATAAAATTAAATGTACAGTTTTTAATAGAAAGACATTAAACGGCGCCTTAGCTCAAACATTTTTAAATATAATTTTTTTATTTTTTAAAAATTACAAAAAATAACAATTGTAATTTTCCATGGAAAACATGATATAATAATAGATAAATTCCGTGACCCAGAAAATGAAAGTGTTGTCTTTTAGTAAAAATTTCACATTTTTTATGAATCTTTTTTTCAAATCGAGAGTGGCCAACTTTCAAAAAAGTGCATTTTAAAAAATAAATTTGCATAAAAAATGCATTTTTTTTAAGGGTGAAAAAAAAAACTCAGTAAACAGTAAAAAAGTAGGGCAGTATACCATTCCAGTGCAATTTAACTGGTGACGACCTGATGATTATTAATAAAATACGAATATTCAAATTTACACACTTTTTGAATTTTTCAAAAAAAAAAACTAAAATCGTGCAGAAAACCGCGGATTTTTCGAATTTGAAAAACTAAAACCGACAATCTTTAAAGTGGTTCCATAGAGTGGCAAATGCAAGTTTGAATTGAAATGGGAACACAGACCTTTTTGGTCGGTCTTCGGTGGAAGGACCGATATGTAAAATTTGTAAAATTTTTCTCCCTCTTAGCATCAGTTTTTGGCTTGCTATAATTGATGTAAGAATTTATTCTAGAACCGTTCCAACGAACCAGTTCCCAGCATGACAATTTCAAACAAAAATCACGGTTACAAGAATGTGTTCTAGAACCATTCTTCAAACGCTGCTTAGAACTAGTTCTAAGGGGTAATAATTTCAAACACAATCAAGTTTTTACAATGACAAACTAGAAACCGAATAGTCTCTAAAGAACTAGTTGTAGAACTAGTTGTGGAACTAATACAACGGTTTTGCTGAGATTTTAAAAAATGAGAAAAGAAAATTGTTTTGATAGTTTATAATAAATATTTTACTTTATAAATATAAGAATATTTTCCGAAAGAAATAAACGTGGAATTTATGATAAAACGAAAGAATTATATTAAAACAATTTTATATTTTCCGTACCTGCAAATACGCTTAGTGTATTTATACACCAAATACCAAGCGTATTATGAATCTTCCAAATATGTTCATGATTAGCCTTAACACAAATATGTCTGAAGAATTTTGTTTTTACATGGATTGCTGTATATATTTTTTTCTATGAATATATTTATCCTTAAAGTCCTTAGAGCATTATTTTTTTTAGGATTTAGGCTTCTTGCAAAAAAAAAACAAAAAAAAAAAACATATAACTGTTGCTTATACTTGTAAAGTTAAAGTGTACGAACAGTGACTCAAATGGAAAATCGGACAAATTATAATTGTATTTTTCAAAAGAAGATATAGCACCTGATGGCATTATTTTTAAAAATCTTTTTGTTGGTACATGTTTTCTAGACCATATAATTGTAATTGCGTCAAAACCCTACCACGTTTGCGCTGCATTTAACATAAAAATTTTAAAGAAATATAAAACGTCCAATTACAGTCTCAAACGGAAAAGCGGAAAATAATAATTGGGAATAATTTGGCTCATTTTATTAACAATGTGAGTACAAAAGCAATCAGTATCACTAAGAACGTGTTATTCTACGTCTGTAAAGTGAAAAATAAAATCGCGACTAAAAAAGGACATCACGGTAAAAATTCAATATTTTATTGAAAATCGTGCTTTAAAGGTTAATTCAGTGCCGATTAAAGGTGAACTTAATAATAGTTAAAGTAAATGCATCATTCACAAAGGATATCAAGTGCAATTTTGTAGTAGGAAAAATCGTATGAAATGGACAAGGAATTAATTTTATGAAATTTTCAGAGGCACACGGTCAGTGAAATAAACTAAATGCCATTAACGCATATAAATTTCCAAAAAATGTCTGAAATATGTTTTATCCCAATAAAAAATTACTTGGAATTGGTAAGTAACTACATTTGTATGCTTCCAAAATAGCGCTTCCCGCCATGCATACAATATAGAACTTAGGAAGGCATTCTGCTGTGCAGTGGAATAATACTTACAGTGAATCAATAAAGAATGTATACTAAAGGGTGTTTTTTCATACAGGTATAGTACTTTAATTTGGCAAACCTTTTTTAACTGGCGGCCATTTTGTCAGCTTGTCAAGTGATTTATGTTTAGTTTGGTTTGGCATTTTCAACATGAATAGACTGACTCCTGAACAACGCTTCCAAATTTAAGCAAATTATTTTGAAAATCATGGTTCTGTTCGAAATACGTATCGCGCACTCACGTCAATTTTTACGGTCAACATAATCGACCATCAGAGCAATTAATTCGATAACCAAAACTGCAGTATTTGGAGTGATGATAATCCTCAAGTGTATGTGGAGACATCGTTACATCCAGAAAAACCTGACTGTTTGGTGTGCTTCATGGGCTGGTGGAATCATTGGGTCCGTACTTCTTTAAAAACGATGCTGGTCAGAACGTTACAGTCAATGGCGACCGCTATAGAGTCATGATTACTGACTTTTTCGTTCACCAATTGAACAGCCATCATGTGCAGGAGCTGTGGTTTCAATAAGACGGCGCAACATGTCACACAGCTCGTGCCACAATTGATGTATTGAAGGAAACGTTTGGTAACCGCATGTTTCACGTTTTGGACCAGTGAATTTGCCTCCAGGATTGTGCGATTTAACGCCGTTGGACTATTTTCTGTGTGGATAGGTGAAGTCGCTAGTCTACGCCTATAAGCCCGAAACGATTGACCACTTGGAGGACAACATTCGTCGCGTGATTGCCAACATACGGCCACAAATGTTTTAAAAAGTCGTCGAAAATTGCACCTCCAGATTAGACTATGTATATAATAGAGTAAAATTTCATGTCAATTTAAAAAATTAATCTTTGTTTTATTCCATTTCAAAGTTCTATACCTCTAGAAAAAACACCCTTTACTATGAAGCGCTAATGTTTACAAACGTGCAAAAAATCGCTTTTTCTTGCCTGAGAAGGCATGAGTGAAGCGTTTTTTCACCTGCTTAAAACTGACATATCAAGTGGGACATCGCGAACAAAAATCATGCCTTCTGGATTTGCTTTGGAAGCGCTTCGTAATTAAATAATGCCTTCCGGAAGCGCTTCTGGGTAAGTACTATTGTTTTGCTGGGGATACTACTTACTAAGATATTCAATCGGTTAACCGTTACTCAACTTAATCGATGAATTTAATCCAACAATTGTTCGCGTAAATTAAAATGGTCAATTTCAAGTAACGAATAACTCGAACAATTTTGGTCGATTAATCGAGTTTTAATTGAGTAAATCAAATAATTCCTATTTTAGTTTATATAAGAAATTTAAATTATTTCGTATTTTAACAAAAAAAAACAATTGTTTGTAAAATATAAATCTATTTAATTTACATATTATATTTGTTTAGTAGGGGTACAACTTTTTTACGATATGGTAAGAAATAGTTTTCTTGGCCATTGTAGCGAAAAAACATTCCGCACCGAGAACATGGTCTAAAATATCTCATTTTTAGAAATACGTAAAGATATTTTTTAAATATCCTTGAATAATTACAGAGTGTATGTAGACATCAAATTTACAAAAAAAAAATTTAAGAGCAAAATATCAAATTTATAGAAATTCAGTAAAATTTTTTAATAATATTAATAAACTAAGGAAATTATGTAGGTTAAGACGACAGCAATTGTAGTAAAAAACAAATGAAATTTTACTGGAAGAAAGGACCACTAACATTTCATTAAATTTAACTAACATTTGTCATTTGTTTTTTACTGTTCAAAAATTGCTAGCAATTGTAGTTACACGAGTGATTTAGAAAAATTACTCAACTAATTTAGTTAGAGGAAAACCTCAAATGAAAAATGTCTGAAACTTTAAGAAGAATCTTCATAACTTGAATGAAACTGTTTTTAAATGAAATTTTTTATTAGTTGTAGAAAATTTTTAATAAATTAAATTTTTCATTCAATTTTATGAAAAACTTCATTATTATAATGAAAGGTTTCAATGGACGAGTTGCAGTGAACATTTCATAGATCTAATGAAAAAATTCATTTAATTCAAATAAGGTCGTTAAAACTGTTTATTAGGGTGATAACTTTTTTTTGACAACATTCTCCCCAGGGGGTTTTCTAATGGCAAATATTGTATTAATGATAAAAAAAAAACTATTTCAGTTCAATTTGGTAAAAAAACCTTACGCACCGACAGCGATTTCTAAAATGCCTTTAATATATTTTTTTTTAATAACAATTTTTTTAAATATGGTTTATATACATATGTAAGTAAGCAAATTTGGAAGAAAACTATTCCATTGACTCGAAAACGGACTTTACTATTGAAATCAGCATGCCTTAATTATATAGATGTGATGGTCAGACGTTGAGGCATCAAAAAAAGTTTTTTTTTTTTAACTTTGTTTGATTAAAAACTTTAAGTGTTTGGTGCGTAACCTTTTTTCACGATAGCGAAAACTAAAAAACGTAGTTCTTAATATTTGTCCATGCCCTACACGATTTTGTCTGGGGTGATTTGATATTTGCAAAAAATGCAAAAAGTTATTATCCTACTGTTTATATGTTTATACACTGATTGAAATTGTGCGTAGTATTAATGAATTCCGTCATTGATGCAATGCATTTTTTCATAAAAAAAGTCCCCAAAGAAAGGTTTCATTGAATCAATTGAAACAATTTTAATGAAGGGCCTCATTTTACCCAATGAAAATTTCATAAAGTATAAGAAACTTTTTTCATTAATGCTAGCATGAACATTATAAAAGAATTTCATGGGTTTAATGTATACTATTCATAGTTTTTTATGAAACATTTTTATTAATTTTGACTACAAAAAAATTTATTCCCTATAACACATCATTAAAGCAGTTGAGATATTAGCCAAAAATAATTTGTTCTTTAATTAAAAAAACAAAATTAAAATCTGTCGACTTTTTACAAAAGCACTAACGCCGACTTAAGCACTTACATATGTTGACTTTTAAAAATTTTTAGTCATATCATATTAACGCTGCCTACGTTTAGGTAATTCTGTTTAACAAAAAATTTATGTCATTTGTTTAAAAAAAATTATGTCATTTTGTAATGTTATACGTTTAACTGCAGCGATTTTTTTTTTTTAATCCAAAATGCACTATATACAAAAAAAAATTACATTAAACTATTTTTTATTGCATAACATTGTGTTTAAAAAAAATTTTCGAAAATTTTTCATTGTTTTAATGAACTTTTTTTGAAATTAACAAAAAATAATAAAAAAATTTAATGAAAAAATTAACAATAATGAAATTGTTCATTAAATCAATGAATCCATTTTAATGAAATCGATTTATTAATACTATGAAGGAAAATTCTAGTAGTTGTACTAATCACATCTTTGTGTAATTTTTAACGGCATTTTCTTCTTTAAAAAAATAAAATAAAAAAATTACATTAAACTATTTTTTATTGTATAAGGGTCCGCCAAATAACTTTTTTTTTTGACTCCTGAACCAATTGGACTTTGTATGGCGTCATACCCAAGGTCTTTATGCAAAATTCGTCTCAATGATGTCTTCGAAATGTTCAATTGTTGAGAACGACGGGTGAATGATGTTGATGGCGCTTCACGCACACTTTCTGCCACAGCAGCAATATTCTCGGGTGTACGCACTGTTTTCTGGCTTTTCACGCTTTGGTTTATCGATGAGGATGCCAGTTTCTTTCACTTTTTCACAAGATAACGAACATACGGACCATATTCGTTCAGCGGAAGGATAAAACTAATTATCTGTCAAATCAGACATGAGCTAAGTGTTACCCATTCACGAAATAAGCACTAGTTGAAAAAAAAAACGTTAGATGGCGGACCCTTTATTACAACATTGTGTTTTGAAAAAATGTCCAAAATGTTTCATTGATTAATGAATTTGTTTTTTTAAATATATGAAAAAATATAAATAAATTCATTCAGTTAATAAAATTATTCATTAAAGCAATGAATTAATTTTAATTAAATCGATTCATTAATATTTTGAAGGAAAATGCCTAGTAGTGTTAGCTAATCACATTCTTGTGTAATTTTTAAACGTCATTTTTTCTCATGGGGGAAATTGTAATTAAAATTATTTTTTGTTCTCTTTTAACAATTGTTTTGTTACTGTAAATTCAACTAATTAATATTTCTTATAAGCAAGTTAATTGAGTTTCGCATTTAGTTTCACCTTTATCTAAACGGAATACACTTTTCACCCCAATTTCAGGCTATATTGAATTTTTGCTCTCATGTGCTTGTTTTAGTTGAGATTTTTATTTTTTCACTTTATAGACACACGTTTTTAGTGATACTGATTACTTTTTTTATTATATGTAATAAAATGCGACAAAATAACTACAAATTATTTTCAAATTTATAACGAGCTTTCAAACTCCGTATGTTTACAAAAAACAAAGCAAATCAATCGTATTAGCTAGGTTGATACTAGTATTTCGATCTGGCTAAAGATCTCATCAGAACCCGAAGTTTAAGAAAAGCTAGAGCCTCCGTAATAGGCAGAACTTTAAAAAACCTATTGATCATCAATTTTGCTTCATTCTCGTCTTCTTAGTAATCAAGCACGTGGTTGGGGTTTTTTCCTAACAAGCATCATGACGTTTACTAAACTTTTGAAGACCAAAACTGTTATATGTTATATAAACAAATTTTAGTGTTTACTCTGGCTCAAGTAATATTTTTTGCAGTTATTTTGTCCGATTTTCCGTTTAACTTTGAAATTTGACTTTTTTTCATTTCTTTAGATATTTTATGTTAGACGTATCAAAACGTGCTAGATTTTTGGCGCAATTAAAAAACACATGGCTTAGAAAACATGTACCACCAAAAAAATTCTCTAAAATTATGCTTTCAATGCAATGTCTTTTTTTTTTTAATACAATACACTTTGTCCGATTTCCGTTTGATTCACTGTATATCATGTCTGTTATTGCCTTTAGCCCTGGGAATGCTGGGAGGTATAGACATTCCATTACGTGTCACATACGTAGTGCTGAAATATGTCCAAAAAAAAAAAAAAAAAAAATTTGGTTTTTGTTAAAAATCAGAAGTCATGCCTACAAACAAATTAATTTCTTCCCCATGGGATATTGGGCGTAAAAAATATTAAACATATAAGTTTGATAGAAAATATAAATAAATGTCACTAATATTTATTTTTTCTTTCATTTAACAAGACCCTTTTAAGTGTATTTTTGTATTAAAAAAAAAAGGGTTGGAAACCCAAAATTACTCTTTTGTCATGGGCTTTTCCACTTTTCATACTTTGAAATGTGTATAGTTAAGAGCAAACTTTAAAACAAACAGTTAATACAATTACTTGCCATCAACTGTAATTTGCTTAAAAGTATCCATCCTACTTTGTTCCGTGGAAAGTTTAGAAAAGTTGATTTTCAAAGCAAATAATTTTTAGTAAAAATGGTGTCAAATGTTAAGAAATCATCCTTTGAAATTTTAAAGCACTTTTGGAACTTTTGTTATATACTAAATTAAAGGGGTATAGACTAATTCTCTTGTAACGTCTAAAACTTTATAATAAACAAATACATTTCAGTGACATTAATAGCAGTGTTTATTTTTAAATGGCCACTAGGATGCTTCTTAGAAACAAATTGACGAATTTTGGATGGGACAATCCTTAATAAGATTTCAAAAAGAAATAAAAATTTGGGTTTGCTACTAGACATTGAAAATTTTTCCCGATATTCACAAAAACACATATTTTCATAAAAAATTGTTTGTTTTTAAACTTTGAAAAGAAATTATTATAATTTTTTTTTGTATTATAATTAACCCCCAATAATGAGTGAAGAATATTTCATTTTTATAAGATTGTTAACCCTTAACCACACTAGGCCAAAAAAAAAATGTCTAAATTTTGCATTATTTTCAAAGCTGCAACTAAAGGTCCCGCCACATAACTTTTTTTTGTTTTGAAGTCCTGAACCAATTGGGACTATGTATGGCGTCATACCAAGGTCTTTATGCTAAATTTGTCTCAATGATGTCTACGAAATGTTCAATTGTTGAGAACGTCGGTGAATTGATGTTGATGGCGCTTCACGCACACTTTCTGCCACAGCAGCAATATTCTCGGGTGTACGCACTGTTTTTGGCTTTTCACGCTTTGGTTTATCGATGAGGATGCCAGTTTCTTTCACGTTTTTCACAAGATAACGAACATACGGACCATATTCGTTCAGCGGAAGGATAAAACTATTTATCTGTCAATCAGACATGAGCTAAGTGTTACCATTCACGAAATAAGCACTAGTTGAAAAAATCGTTAGATGGCGGACCCTTTATTAATATAAATATTAAAAAAATTAAAGGTAGTAATTATTGAAATAGTTTTTGGGTACTTTTCTATAACCTTATCTTTCTTAAAGTTATCCCTCATTACACATATCAATTGATTTGAATTAACTCCCTTTCTGCAATTTCGCTTAATGGTTCATATGACAATTTTTTAGAAAGTTTAGTTGATAACTTTAAAGCGAACTGTTCATATTTTACACTTCGTTTTAATGCTTTTAATTATTAAGAACTAAAATATTAATAAAAATAACAAAATAAATTTAATAGAAATATAAAAAAATATTTTAATCACAAAAAAAATAAATCTAAAGAAAATGTGTTTGATAATAAAGCATTTTTTTATATACTTCGTTTAATTTGGATCTCAAGTAATACTTTTAAAAATTATTTATCTGCTGAGAAAAGCTACTAAAAAGAGATAAAATTGTCCCAGAACAAAAAAAAAAAAATAAACGAAACGAAACGAAACGATTATTCTAACTAAAAGAGCGAATAATAGGGCACTAGGTCATAGTGCTCAATTGGGTGTGTAGTACAATTGAACTAGTTCGTTCACGAACTACAAAATTCTACTCATTTGTCAAAGTGTCAAACGAAAATTTTGATTTCTACAGTAATTAATTAAAAATTAATTACGATTGTCATTATCTGTAAATAATAAAGCGCATAAAAAACGTAATAATTACTTGTGAAAAAGAGATACGGATTAAGAAGAAGAAGCATTCTAGTTGAGAAATTAATTGTGCATTGGTATTAGTTAATTCTGTCTCTTCTGATCGAAACAAAATTTGTGTGTACGTAGTGTGACCAAACTCCACTTAGCCACAGTCATCGCTGTGTCGACCGTGGCTCAACTCCTTAAGAGGTGAGATTACGATGCATAGCTTGATGCTAAGGCAGTGAGTTTGAATCCCAGTACGACACCAAAAAAGTAAAAAAGTTTTTTCATATAGAGCAAATTAACAATATAAAATACTTTGTTCAATGACACATAAATTAATCACTGACGAGTCCGAGGAGGGGGACGAAACTGCGGCAGTCTGGTGTATCCCTAGTGTCCGTAAAAATTTTTAAATAAAAATGTTTTCTTTTTCTTCTTCTTCTTCCTGTAAAGAGACTAACTAAATTTTGAATATTTTATTTTTTTTAGTGGTGTCTCGTTTAGAAATTTGACAAAGTGCCAAGTCTATTTTACATACATAAATTTATAACAATAAAACTAAACATGCAATATTTTTCCACTTCCTTGCAATACAGGTAAAATATCCTGGAACAAACACCAACATAATTATACTCAAATGGAAGGTAATTTTTTTTTTTTTTAAAGAGAAGCAACACGCAGGAAATTCATCATTCATTCATTCCTATTTATTAATGTGTTGCTTTCTTTGGAAATGGGTTAGTGGAGAGATGAAAGGTGGGGAACCTGGCAAAACTATAATTGCGTGAAATGATAGTCTTAGAACACTTGTTGCTCGCCACCTGATGGCGAGTTAGCGAAGTTATTATTATTTTACTTCGGTGGTGTTAAGTGATATGGAACACTGAAGGTGTGGGCGCTACGATACATATGAGGGATAGAAAACTAATACATGTCATTTTTCTAAATTGATGTTGTCATCACCGGGAATCGAACCCGGTACCATCTGTGTAACAGTCCAGCGCTCTACCCATTACACCACAACACCTGTAATCGTCGTTCATGATTCTTATGTAATTATGAATCAAAAATGCGGGTTGTCAATATGAAACGAGGTTCCTCAAGTAGACTTACAATATTTAAAAGAAAGTTAATGCATATATAGTTAATTTCATTTTCGATGTCGAATTTGTTAAAAATTTTACTCGAATAGAAAACTTGGAAAGCAAGTTTGTTTTGGGGTTCTTTAAATCTTTAACAATCTGCCTCTAGCTTACTAAGTGATCATTGTGTGGATCATTTTTGTTTAAACTTACATGAGATTAATATGCGTACACTACCGCAGTAACCAAAATCCAAATAACAAACATTTTTAAATGATTTTAATTACTACAAACGCGTTTTGTATATTTGGATTTCGCTGTAAAGTATAAAATCTACATCGAAAATATCTTATAGAGGGTGTATTATTCTGAAATAGCCTTGGATATGATTCTCAATCATAGAAATTTCTATAATTAAAATTTTCAAATATTTAAAAGAAAAACTTGGATTAAATTTTGTAAGTTAATGAAAAAATAATTTTAACAAGGATAAATTGAGACATATTAATAGGCCTTAAAAAAAAATTTTATGAATATATGAACATATGTCAAATCGTTTTAAACTGATATTATTTTTCAACAACTTTTGCAATTTTTCTATTTTGGAATAGCGGGTTATATGCTTGGATTAACAACATTTTAACCCGCCGGAATTCTAAATTATTGAGCCATAGATCTATATTTCTAATTGTTGTTGTTAAGCAAAGTTGAAAATTTAAAAAAAATCGTTTACGACAAGCTCACTTTTCTTCGTTCCTTCATAGAATAAAAATTTTAAAATAAAGGTTTATAAATATTGTAATTATGCACAGTTGGCGGTATGTCTTGTTGATGTGCCCCTAACACATAACGAATACTATCGTCGCTGAAGCGAAAAACTTGAGGGAAAATTTTGTTAATAAAGCAGTTTTTATCATAGCACATTTGCTGTTTAGTTTAAAATAGCCTAGTTTTCTGCGTGAACTGAGTTTTTTGTCATTTTACAACACAAAATCAGAGGAGCATAAACAAAATGTAAATTCTAAAATTATGGGAACTTTTGAAAATTGAGCAAAATTGCCTAATTTGTTTTTTGCTTTTTTATATAGCTACCAACGATATTGACAGATTTAAAAACTTAGAAATAATCATAACAACGCATATAATTGATCGCCATCACAATTTTTTTTAAAAAGGGCCCTTTTAAAATTTGAGCTTTTATCGAAACACGTTTGGCTCCGACACAAAAACCAGGGGAGCATTAACACATTTTAGGAAATAAATATTTGTGGACCAAATTAAATTTAGTAAGTATTAAAAAGAACCATTAAAAAAAACTGTATGTTGTTGGAACTAACTTGTAAAAAAAAAAACAGTTTCTCTTCAATTGAATACGGTAAATTCAAATATAATCTCCAAAACAAATTACCAGTTTGAAATATCAGGTAAACCGCGATTTTAAGTTAAAAATACAAATTTTTTAAAACCTAAGAATTTGATAAATATTTTTTAGGAAAGCTCAAAATATGGGAGTAAACTTCCATGAAAACGCCAAAAAAAATGTTAAATAATGTCACACAGGGTCGACATTTTAAACCGCCATAACTTTTGCGTCCCTTACAGAAAGTGATTCACGTAAACGTATTTGAAGTCCATAAATATACGCAGAGAAAAACTACCCTATGGGGAATGAGGAGTCAATTGACCTAAAAGTGACTGGTTAAAGAAGGACTTATCACAGGACTGGTATAATTTAATACTGAAGTGGGTTAAGCAGTGTCAATTGTCCTAAAATTACCAATCCTGTGACTAGTAAAGGGAGAACATACCACTTAACCAAAATGCTTATTTACAAGAAAAAGACAGTTGTCCAGAATTTTACCCATTGGACGCTGTCTAGTTTTCGTTTATTTTACACGACATGACCCTTTTGCGACAGTCTTGTGGTGTGCCCATCTTTGGTTAGTCCTGCGGCATGCCCCTATGTGGTTTAAAGCAGGACAAATGACCCCTCCTATGACAAGTCAATGTTAAAGTTGCCAGTTGTTTACATAGGGTAGGGTTTAGCAGAGGACCGGTCTCTGGCACGAAGGGACCGATCCTGTGGGACACGCAGAACCGGTCCCATTCCCCATAGGGTATGGTTGCAATATGATTGCGGCCACAAAACTATGTTTCCTAATGCCATAAATGGTTGTTTCAATTAAATTATTATGGTATCAATAATATTTCTCTAATAATATGGTAGCTTTAATCTTGTTATAGCGAAAATTTCTTTTTTCGGATATCATATTATTCTCTTATCTACAATCATAATATAGTATTTATTACCATATTCCCCTCTCTAACCCGAGTCATATTATAGTTGCGCCAAATATAAGTGTCTCTTTAAGTGTCATTCTCGTTTAGAGCAAATTGCTCCAAAAATGTTATGATCATTATTAATGTATTGTGAAATTGAATTCTAAACAATATTTTATTTCGAACTTATGCTGTAATCACATGTTTTCATTATTTTATTTTTTCTGACAAAATAAGACTTGTGCTGAAAAAGAGAAAGTTTAGTTTTGCTTTTTTAGATACTAAAATAAAAAATGTATATAAACATAGCATGGTTACCAAAAAAAATGATTTATGTAACTGCTAATGCACACAAATTTTATTCGTCAGCGCAAAGATAATTTGATTACTTAAATTATTTTAAAATAAGTTTATTTGAATGTGTTAATTATGAAATACATAAATAAATATACGTTTGTACTTAAAAAAAAAAAAATACATACATAACTTTTAATCCAGTTATAACAGAATGCTGGGAGAATAATGTAGGAATCATACTGTGATAATTTATAAGCTTTTCCATAACCATAATATGATAATATTGAGATCAATTGGGAATCATAATATGTTAATCTAATTATCATATTATTACTAAGAAAATGGTAAAAAAAAATGTTTGTCACAACCATAGTAACATGTAGTCCCAATTTAAATTATTTTGAGAATAGCCCATATATCATTTTTGAAAAACCGGAACATTTTCAAAGTTTGGTAGCGACTAAATCAGAAAATTTTTGTTTTCATGATTCTTATTCATGGTTGTCCCGTGTAAAAGTCCACTTTTTTTTTTGAGAACCTGCCTCATGGACACATATTGATAAATATGTAAGACTTTTCCTATCAGTGTAGCAGAAAAACTTATAAAATTGTCTCTATATTTAGTTAAAATAAATTGTGGCCAACTGTTCAATCGTGGCCAATAACACATGCTAGTCAATTCAAATATTCGAATTTTTCACATTTATATTGCTTTTTTTCATATGACGGTGGTGTCTATTCTTTGAAATAATCAATTTTCCGTCTCAATGAATGTGTCAGAATGTTTATTTGTTTTGTTTTAATTCCAAGCCAAACTTTACACGTTTTTCTATGTTACCAAAATGAACCCTTACTAGGCCTTAGAGAATATTACGTATTATGTATACTTTAAATACAAATGAAGTACACTCGAAAAAAGTTAGTAAAGTCAGCAAAAAAATTTGTTGAGTCAGTAAAAGTTCTGTCAGGAAAAAAATTACTAATGTCAACAAAATGTCTGGCTGAAAATAAGCGAGCTGACTTTTAGCAATAAAATTAGTAGATTCAGCTAAATAATAAAATTTTAGCTAAATATTAGTGGACTAAAAAAAAAAATCAAAAAATTTTTAGAAAAACTTTACTTTTGTTAATATATTTCCTGAAAATCTTAATATTTTTTTGATTCTTTAAAAAAAATTTACAATACGTTATAAAATATAAAAAATGATCATACTCCCACATTGACGACATGAATTAATTTAATATCTGAAAATATATAGAAATAATTATATGTTAGATAAACAAAATTATCTTTCACAACATCATGGTTGTCTGGCATCTTTAAAGGAAGACAAATGTAGTTATTCTAAAAACGAAGCAAAAAAAAAAATATTGCATATACAACCGTTTGTATGCAATTAGAAAAAGGAAACTTAAAAATTAACTAAGATTTTGGTCCTTGTCTGTCGATCTGAATTTATATTTGTTTGCAATTTGACCGCACTACATAATAATTATTATAAACATTTAGTTAACAAATACACATTTAATCTTTGTTAAATTTAAATATTTTATTTTGTCTTTAATTTAATTAATAGACAAATACTTTGACCAGCCGGTGAGAGCACAAAATTTAAGTTTTTTTTAATCTACAATGTATGTATACTTATTGTTGTCGTACTCTTGTTTTATGTATGAAAAGCAGATACAAAAATTGTTCCTTTTTGATTTTTATATATGTCTTACAGGAGTTGTACTTTTAGTATAATTTTCATCGCCTCACTACATATTGACATGCCACGACATCTATTTCATTCTACATATATCTTTATATCTGGTTGTCGTACACACTATTAATATGCTTATTAGCACAATTTTTTAACAAAATAAATTAGTATTTAAATTAGTATAATATTAATGAAAAATTTGTTCACATCAGTAAAGTGCTAAATAAGTACATCTAAAATTTTAGCTGATAACAAAAGTTCAGCAAAAACTTTGTTGAAAAATAGTATATTTGATTTGCAAGGCGTTTTTCTAACTTTTATACTAACTAATTTTTTTTTGAGTATAGGATGAATTGAATCCCTTGTTAAAACATAAATAAGAACAACAACAGCCATATTATCATCAACATCATCCTTGTCATAACTAAAATAATGTTGGGTCTGGCAATTGGAGTAAGGAGTTGTCAGTATTAACATGGCTGTCAGTTGTTACGGATATTAGCAACTGGTTTTGCCAACGATGATAATATTGTATTGACAGCTTAATAAAAGGCAACAACAACAATGCTAAGTTTAGCACCAGAAAATATTAATATAAACGTTATAAGAGTTCAATTAAATTAAAGTGAATTTATCGAATACTGTAAGGTAAATATTTTTTTTAGGGCTAATATAAAAGACTGATATTAAATTTGGTGGCGATTGAATAAATCTAAGTCGAAGCGGAAATTGATTTAAATTTAAATTAGACTTGCCACCTTTAGAAATTTCCAATACCAGACACCACTAAAAAAATTTAAAATTTTCGTTTGTGACTTTGGTACCATTGAAATTCAGAAAATACCAATTAAAAATCAGATTTTCTATTCGAAATTGATAGAATATCAATTGAAATTCAGAATATTAATTTGAAATTCAGAAAATATCATTCGAAATTTAGAAAATGTCAATTGAAATTCAGAAAATATCAATTGAAAGTCAGAAAATATCGATTGAAATTCAGAATTTCATCAAATGTAGTTCAGAAAATATCAGGTGAAATTCAGAACACATCACTTTAAATCCAGAACACATCAATTGAAATTTAGAAAACATTTCATATCAATTTCCTTTAATATATGCTGAATATATAAACTTCAATTGACATTTTTGAATTTCAATTGACATTTTCTAAGTATCAATTGATGTATTCTGAATTTCAGTTGATGTGTTTCTGAATTTCAATTAGTATTTTGTGAATTTCAAATGATATTTTCTGAATTTCCATTGATATTTCCTGAATTTCAATTGATGTTTTCTGAATTTCAATTGATATCCTCTGAATTTTAAATGGAAAATATGAATTTAAATTTATGTTTTCTAAATTTCAAAGGGAAAATTTGAATTTCAAATGCAAATTCTGATTTTTTATTGATATTTTCTCATTTACTATTGCAAAAGGTGTAGTCATTACAATTTCAAATGGAATTTCTAAATTTCAGTTAATATTTTCCAATTTCGAATACTTTCTCAATTAGACTTATCTAGTTCGTGAACGAACTAGTTCAATTGTACTACTCACCAAATATATCAATATGGCCTAGTTCACCATTAATCGCTCTTTTAGTTAAACCGTTAGTTTCATTCTTTTTATTCATGGAACAATTTTTTAAGAGCTTATCAGCAGGTAGCTAATTTTTTTAGGTAATATTTAAGATCCAAATTAAACGAAGTACATAGAAAATATATTTTTGTTAACAAACACATTTCTCGTAATATTGTTTTTATTATGATGAAAATATTTTTTATTTTTATTAATTTTAAATTTATGAGATTTTATTTGTTCAGTTTTAGATCATGACAAATTTTTCTCTAAATTAACAGAAAAATTATAATTTTTATATGATAATTTACTTTGACTGTTAGAAAAAAACATAGAAAAAGTTATTAGACACTAGCATGAATCGAATGCATTTTCTGACCCACTACGGTCTTCATCAACATTCTTCGTGCCATTTAGTGTTAATCGTAAATATCTTCTATTTAACTCACACGTTAAAGAAATTGGGTAACGTTAAATCCCACATTACTCTGTGTGTTGAGTTAGAATGAAATTTACCACAAACGATTTCTATTTATAGTATGTAAACTTATAGATCAACGATAAAATTCACTATTAAACCACTAACCAGGTACAGTGTAAAAATCGTTTAATGTATATGCTCGGCATATGT
Organism: Delia radicum; assembly: GCA_021234595.1. NCBI lineage: Eukaryota > Metazoa > Arthropoda > Insecta > Diptera > Anthomyiidae > Delia > Delia radicum. Next base: position 233,573,250 of record CM037852.1, read on the forward strand.
ATTAACAAAAAAGTGTGGGTCAGAAAATGCATTCCATTCATGCTAGTGTCTAATAACTTTTTCTGTGTTTTTTTCTAACAGTCAAAGTAAATTATCATATAAAAATTATAACTTTTCTGTTAATTTAGAGAAAAATTTGTCATGATCTAAAACCGAACAAATAAAATCTCACACATAAAAAGCTTATAGATCAACGATAAAATTCACTATTAAACCACTCACCAGGTAAAGTGTAAAAATCGTTTAATGTATATGCTCGACATATGTATTAACAAAAAATCTTTAATGTTTGTTGATATGCTTTGCTTATGTAGAAGGTTTGTATATGATGACATTAGAGAAAAGAATTGCCATTTAAAGTTTTAACTGAAAGTTAAACTGGCAATTATGATAATGACTAGAGAAAAAACAAACACACTATAAATAGAAATCGTTTGTGGTAAATTTCATTCTAACTCAACACACAGAGTAATGTGGGATTTAACGTTACCCAATTTCTTTAACGTGTTAGTTAAATAGAAGATATTTACGATTAACACTAAATGGCACGAAGAATGTTGATAAAGACCGTAGTGGGTCAGAAAATGCATTCCATTCATGCTAGTGTCTAATAACTTTTTCTGTGTTTTTTCTAACAGTCAAAGTAAATTATCATATAAAAATTATAATTTTTCTGTTAATTTAGAGAAAAATTTGTCATGATCTAAAACCGAACAAATAAAATCTCACACATAAACTTATAGATCAACGATAAAATTCACTATTTATATTTACACACAGAGAAAAATTTAGCTATTTGCCAACTGAAATTCTGTTACTACGGCCCCAAATTCGGTATAACGCATTTCAGTCAGTTTACACAACTTAACATTAGTTTTCACAACAAAATTCGGTTAAATCTACTAAATTTTAGTTATAAAAACCAAAATATTCAGAAATCTAATGTAAATATCGCCGTTCTAACTGAATTTATAAGTGGTTACCATAAAAATACACTTTTCAATTCGGTTGGCACTTTATTTCTTTGTGTGTATATTTTTAAAATTTTTGTCATTATTAATTAAAAGTATTAAAAATAAGGTGAAAAGTATTAACAGTTCGCATTAAAATTATCAAATAATCTATCTAAAAATTGTCACATAAACCATTTAACCCTCAAACCGACCTAAGCTTTTCTGCAATGATATTATCTACCAAAATTTTTTTGGTTGCCTATTTTAGGCGCTATGGGCCATGATTGTATAATAATTTTAGGCTTTTACTGAAGAAGATAGAGCGATTTTCGTTTTTAGAAAAACGCGAAGTTAAAACGATATCCTTTAAAGGTTTCCTTTTGAAATCCTGTACGTCCTTAGGCCAAGGACAGAGCTTTTTTTGCTCACAAAAAATTATATTAGAAAATATTTTGTAAATTTAGTTTTCTATCGAAATAGCTTAAATTCTTATTATAAAAACCTCATTTGGCGTACTTATCCAAATTTAAAATACCCCGCCAGGAGGCGGGCTTGCTGGTTAGAGGGTTAACAAAATTGCAGTAAGAGCTATTAAACTAAAAGAGCGAAACACCCGTAGTTCACTCAAATCAATTGAACTAGAAAGAACGATCACTCAATCGAACTACAATACCCAAGTTTACAAATGACATAAACAAAATCAAAATATGCAAGTGCTGATGTTCTATTAGAAAAATTTCAGTGTTGCTAATATAAAGAATGTAGAAGTACCAAAATGAGAGCTAAAGTTCTCAATTTTTTATTTTTTTTGTGACAATTAATGAAAAAGGTTAGTTTTTTTGCAAAACGAGACAAATGGCGTCCAGTTCAGTATATAGCCGCTATATAAAGAAACACGGGGTTGGAAGGGTTAAAAATTAAATTTGTAAAACACAATATTTTAGTAAATTCGTTCATCAAAAAAAAAACTAAATGCAATTAATGTTTATCCCGATGAAAATAAATTTAAAAAACTAAATGTATAGTTTTTCAAAAAAAGACATTTAGACCCTGTTTCTAGATGTAGGTTTCCTTCACACGAACGAAAAAATAATAACAAAAATGCAGTACAAAACAAAATACATGCAGTCACATATTCGTGTAGCGGCGAACGTCTTATAGAATCACGGCATTAACGTCGCCTTTACAGAACATTTTAAATTTAATACACCTGTTAAAAATCGACACATCCATACTTGAGCACACATGCTTCATATATGTCCCAATTAGTGTGTCCCATAATTGTATGGGAATCCCAGAGTAAATCATTCAAACTAACGTTGTGGTGTAATGGTTAGCGTGTTGGACTGTTACACAGATGGTCCCGGGTTCGATTCCCGGTGACGACAACATCAATTTAGAAAAATAATATGTATGAGTTTTCTATCACTTATATGTATCGCTGCGCCCACCTTCGGTGTTCCCATAGCACTTAACCCCACCGAAGTAAAATAATGAATCAGGGCTATGAAATAAAAAGCTTCAATAAATTCGCCAACTCTACATCAGGTGGCGAGCTACAACTGTTCTAATAATTATCATCTCGCGCAATTACAGTGTTGCCATGTTTGAAGAACTTCATCTTTCAACACCTTTCATCTCTCCACTATCCCCTTTCCAAAGAAAGCAACACATTAATTAATAGGAAGAATTTCCTGAGTGGTGCTTGTCTTTAAAAAAAAAAAAAAAAAAAAAAATTTCAACATCGTACCATCGATCGTTTGTATCAGCGATTTCAACCAGAATTTTAAATTTGTTTCCTTCCTATCGAATTGTTGTTTCAACACCCCAAAGTATTCAGAAATCTAATATAAATATCGTTGTACTAACTAAATTTATATGTTGTTACCATTAAAATACACTTTCAATTCGGTTGTCACTTTATTTCTCTGTGTGTACTTTTACTTAGAAATAATTCCTTTGAAGAATTTTTTATATAATTTTGAGTATTTCAGTTTTTTATGTTAAAAGTATTTGATAGCAATTTTTTAAAACTTTTTCCCAATTGGTTAAGGTCCCTTGTAATATATTCTCCCAAAAAAGAGAAGTGTATAAAATTCTGAAAAATACCAAATTTTCTTATTGATTTTTTACTATTTTCTTTTAATTAGTAATTTTGTAAAATTGAATCAAGAATTGAATATTCCTTAAAAGATATATATTTTTTGCATGGTTAAAAATCGGTATTGCCACAACGAATGCCCATATGGTACATTTAAGTCTTCGATTCAAAAAATTTTACATCATTTCAATAGATAACTTTATTTAAACAAAACCTTAAATTTTTAAAATTTTGAAAATAAAAAATCTATTTAAAATATAAAAAGCGGGAAAAAAAGTTGAAACCGGGATCAGCCTTAAAATATGAATAATTCCGCCAAAATTGGGATGGTTGGTCGGTTAGATATTAGTGACTTCGGGTCCTTTTTAACGCTGCGCGATTTAAAAGGCATGTTAAACCCTACTTTTTTTACATAAACTATTGAAAGACATCTTCGCCATTATAACAAAAAGGAATGATTGTCAACAAAGGCCCTATTGCTTAATAAAAGATATATGAAAGTCATACACAGAGAGAGGAAATAAGTTAAATCAAATCTTTTTCATATTTGATTCAAATAAAGGGTCCGCCATCTAACGTTTTTTTTTCAACTAGTCCTTATATCGTGAATGGTAACACTTAGCTCATGTCTGATATGACAGATAATTAGTTTTATCCTTCCGCTGAGCGAATATAGTCCGTATGTTCGTTATCTTGTGAAAAAAGTGAAATAAACTGGCATCCTCATCGATAAACCAAAGCGTGAAAAGCCAAAAACAGTGCGTACACCCGAGAATATTGCTGCTGTGGCAGAAAGTGTGCGTGAAGCGCCATCAAGATCAGTTCACCGTCGTTCTCAACAATTGAACATTTCGGAGACATCATTGAGACGAATTTTGCATGAAGACCTTGGTATGACGCCATACAAAGTCCAATTGGTTCAGGAGTTCAAAAAAAAAAGGTATTTGGCGGACCCTTTATATTATCTATTTAAAATACAAATTAAAATAAATATAAACGTAGTTAAAATAAATATGTTCGTACCCATAGTTGCCAAAAACTAGTTTGACATCTTCACGCATCTCATTTTAGTGAGTTTCAAAACACCCAAATGTTTTCTTTTGCTAATTTTTAATATTCGTTAATGTAATCATTCTTTTCTTTAACATTTGTGTCAATAAAAACATATTTACTATAGAAGGGAGAGCTTCCGCCAGTGGGGCACTATGTATGGTGTAGTATGATGTTCTGTTGACTTCAATAAAAAAAATCCGATGTGGTTTTTGCAAAAAGTTTTGGAAAAGTATCAAAAAGTTATGGTTAAGTGGGAGTGTTTGCAATTTCTTTGGAAATATTTCCAATGGGGTTGATTCATAAATGGTAAACGTTCGCCAAAGACAATAAATACACTGAAGCCTGCCAATAACGGACATCTCTCCTTAATGCACAATTTTGGTGCAAAGGAGTCTTTAAATTAAACTTGGATTAAAATAGCCTCTCATTTCCGCTGTCTTTTTTAAACTAATGTAGACTTATAAGTATAACGTAATTATGTCCAAAACCCAAATAAAGCTGGACACTTTTAGAGTAAATTCAGTTGTGAATAGTGCTCCACGAGGAGGTGAAGTTTAGCCATTTTACCCGTTTAGCCATGAAACCCGTTAAAAATAGTATATAAAGCATAGGAGTAATGGAAATTGTATGCATTCAAATGAAAGACAGAATGTGGAAATCTAAGGATTAAAAATAATTTCTCAAAAAATTGATTGCGAATGTTCCCTGGTCTACCCTACATAAAATGTAAATTCTTTGTTGTTAATATTTAAAGTGTTAGTGTATCAAGTTTCCATAAAATACAAAAACAAAAACATAAAAGCTCTTCTTGAAAATTGTCTTATAAAGTTTTAAACATGTCAACAAGTGAACAAAGCAAAAAGGTATTACACTCAAAAAAAAAAAATAATTCTGTAAAGATTGCAAAAAAGTTAGTTGAGTCAGCAAAATTTTTGATGTTAGCATCATTGCAGAAAAATTGCTAATATCTGCAAAAGTTTTTTGCTGAAAATTAGTGAGCTGATTATTAATAACATTAAGAGCAAAACATAATAATTCCCAATAACTTATATGCGTGTATGTATGTGGGAAAATCTACGAAACCTCTCGATTTCATATATTAAAAATAGAAAATTTAAAACTAGTGGCACACAATTTTTTTCTGGATTAGCTTAATTAAAATACATGAAATAGCAATAATGCGTTCGTGTGCATCAATTTGTTTGAGTGCTGAACAAGTTATAAACAAAAACCACAAAAATGTTCGCTTATAAAATTTTAGCTTTTTTCGGGAATGCTACCACATGTTTTCGAGTTTCCTTATTAAATCGATCCGATAATATTGTTTGTCTCTAAGTCAATTTGTTCTTCAAAATAGATAAAATCTAAAAACATATCTAGCAAAAAATTGAGAGGCACATCCGCGGTTTAAAGAATTAAGGGGTCAAATATATCTTGGACGGTAAAAATAATTATTATCATTATTATGTGAAAACGCTAAATGGATCGGATAAACTTTGAATTCTCTACAACATTTTTTCTCGAAAAATAGCTAAAAGGCTTACTTCAAATTAAAGTCATCCTCACAGCTTCAAGAATTATAGGGTCCAATATATCTTGAATTGTACATGTTATCATTACAATCATTATGTGAAAGTACTAAATAGATCGGATTGTATTTGTTGGTTTTACATCACTTTTAGCTCCATAGTACGCTAAAAATTCCTTAAATTGATGGGCACATCCGCAGTTGTAAGAAGGATCGGATTATCTTTTCGTTTCTACATCACTTTTAGCTTCAACAACTTAAGAAAAGCTTTTTAGATTTTGGAAAGCTATCATTTATTTATAACTTAGGCCATATGTTGTTTTAACGTTTGGAAGATTCAGGATTATCATTCACCAAAGTTTTAGGGCTATTTCTTTTTAAGCTGGAAAAGTTATAAGTACACTCATAATAATCTATAGGTAAAATACACGAAAACCGTTGTACATTTTACGAAAGTTTTGGTTATTTTGACATTACGAAAAAATTTGTAGAATATACAAATCACATTTCGTAAAGTTTTGTAAAAAACTTTTTTTAAATAAAAATGTGGTGCATACCTTACGGGTTTATTTTAAAATTTAAAAAAAAAATGTAATGGTGCCACACCAGAATCGAACTCACGATTTCAGTGACGTCCCAAAGTAGCTGATGCAATACAACAAACTAAAAAGGAACTTAAGTCGAAAAATATGCTACAAATATTTAATAAAAAAGGTAAAATGGCAATTAAATATTTTTATTATGTTTATTGAACTAAATAAAATAATATAATTTTTTTATAAATATATCAAATAATATATTAAAAAACAAAATAAAAAAATAATAAAATAATAATAATAAAAAACTTAAATAACAATTTCAAACTAATTGCATTTTATTATTAAATATTTTATCTTTTAAAATATTTGTTTTATTGAATTTCATAAAAAAATTAAACATAGAAATTTAAAAAACATTAATAAACAAAAAAAATATAAAAACTAAAAAAAAATTGTCCTGGCCAGGAGTTGAACTCGCAACCTTCTGATTGCAAATCCGACCTCTAACCACATCAACATCCATATGTAATATTTGTAACATTACAAATTTTGTAAAATCCCTGCTGGAATGAAGGGTCGATTGATCCAAAGTGCCAAATCTGTGATATATGATTTGGGGGCACGTCACGAAACTAGTGAAACCAAAATTGTGGTGCACCAAAAAGTGTTAATTTTGGTGAAATGACCAATCACGTGACTATAGTTATGGTGACAAAACATTCACTGGTTGCTACCAGATATATCAAGTAACTGGAGAAAAAGTAACATAACATCAAAGTGTTCTGAAGCTACTGGGGCAGTTCCAGTTGAAGTTATTACCGGTCATTGAACTGGTTCAAAACCATTAGCAGTGGATGAAAACATGGCAATGAGTGCCAAAGGATTCAGTCACTTGACTGCTACAAAGCAGATATAAAACTGAAGGAATTTTATCTGTACCGACTATGTGACAGTAGAAATGAAGACGTAACACTCCACTGGTTTAAAAGAACTGAACACGAAACTGTGACCAGGGTTGAAGGTATGGTAATTTCTAGCCAAACGTCGCGATCTTAAATTTAGTTTTTTGTTGGCTGTAAACAAAATAAGCTAATTATAAAATTGATTTTTGTTGTTCATTTTTTAAGGTTTTTTTGACCGGCGGTAAGACACACTGTTTTGGAAAAGTGCAGTGATTGGTTCCGGACGGGCTGCTTAGCAACTCGTACATAATATGACATACGCTGAATAAAAAGTGACAGGTTACTGGCTAATTACTTTTCGCATGCCCGGCGACATGTACCCTTAGACCAGTGCATTGGTACGTCTCAAAACTATTTCAGTCAAACTACCCCTATTACAGAACACATTGCGTTTAATATGTGACTACTTTTCCTTCAAAAATTGTTCTCCAGTTCTAAGATACGTACACCTACACTAGTCACGTGATAATTTTTTCCCACTGGTTCTGTTACATATCACATAAAATCTAAAAATGTCATACTTTGACACTACCTACTTCTAACTTGTCCAGTAGTATCTTCATTTCAGTCTGTACACTCATAATAATCTATAGGTAAAATACACGAAAACCGTTGTTCATTTTACGAAAGTTTTGGTTATTTTGACATTACGAAAAAATTTGTAGAATATACAAATCACATTTCATAAAGTTTTGTAAAAACTTTTTTTTAATAAAAATGTGGTGCATACCATACGGGTTTATTTTAAAATTAAAAAAAAAATGTAATGGTGCCACACCAGAATCGAACTCACGATTTCAGTGACGTCCTGCCGTGTTGAAGTAGACCCCTCTACCATTTGCACCAAAGTAGCTGATGCAATACAACAAACTAAAAAGGAACTTAAGTTGAAAATATTATGAAATTTTTATGAAAACTAGAAAAATATGCTACAAATATTTAATAAAAAAGGTAAAATGGCAATTAAATATTTTTATTATGTTTATTGAACTAAATAAAATAATATAATTTTTTAATAAATATATCAAATAATATATTAAAAAACAAAATAAAAAAATAATAAAATAATAATAATAAAAAACTTAAATAACAATTTCAAACTAATTGCATTTTATTATTAAATATTTTATCTTTTTAAATATTTGTTTTATTGAATTTCATAGAAAAATAAAACATAGAAATTTAAAAAACATTAATAAACAAAAAAAATATAAAAACTAAAAAAAAAAAAAAAATTGTCCTGGCCAGGAGTTGAACTCGCAACATTCTGATTGCAAATCCGACCTCTAACCACATCTACATCCATATGCAATATTTGTAACATTACAAATTTTTGTACAATGTACTATAAAAATATTACGAAATCATGTTTGTATTTTTTACGAAATTTGTAAATTTATATAATTTGTTTTATACAAAAGTTTTGTAATATAAACAAAATGTTTGTACATTCTACGAAAAAAAATTTACGAAAAATATATTTGTATTTTAAGCATGGATTATTATGAGTATATTTGGTTAACGAACGATCAACCAAGTAGTATTTCATAATTATATATAACGAATAAAAATAATTTTAAAAATACCTAAATAATAAAAGTTTTTTACTCTATCAACCTAAAATTTTATGAATTTTGGCATCAATTAGAAAAACACAATACACAATAAAGCACTTCTATCATTGATTTCTTAGATCATATTGCATATTTGCTCTTAATTAGTTTCCGGCCTGTTAATCGGATTCGGCTGAAAATAGATAATCGGCCAATAATCGGTCAAAGGGGAAATTACGGCCGATTACCGATTATTACCCAAAGCAAAACATGCCAAAAAACAACACATAATATAATAGTCCGTAAGGGAGCTCTTTTGGTCTGTTTTAAATTATTGCGGGAAAGTATTGCTTGAAATTTAGCTGTTTCCGTACTTTACCGCAGTAACCCAAAACTGTTCCCTTACTCAAAATTATTTGTTAATTGTGTATAAATTGGCATCGCCGTAGGTCGATTAGTGGCAACTTTGCCGATAGTCGGCATCGATTTCGGCGCAAAAAAGTGTCTTCGGTCGAACACTGTTTCTTAATACTTTTTTCTTAAAAGCAAATTTTTAAAGAAAGAAATTTATTTTTGGGAATATGAGTATTTTTATGCTTTTTAGAACAAAAGCAGAATTTTTAATAAAATGTATTTTGCCGTTTTTCCTTAAGATTTAATTATTTTCCAATTTTTTTTAGTTAAATTAATAAAATTCGATTTTAGGTTAAGTCTTAAAACTTTTTAGCACAAAATATTAGCAAATTTTTTGAGACAAAATATAAAGAATCAGTCAGTGTTGACAATTCTTAGCGACCTATCCTATTTTTTAAGCAAAAAACTATTAGATATTTATCGGTTATTTTCAAACAGGTTTTAGAAAGTTTGAAATATTCGGCGATTTATTACAAAATTTTTAATTTGTTTATAACTTATATATTTATTAGCGAATTTTAAGTTTGTTATTGCGATATTTCCTAAAATTTGTTAATTTTCCAAAAGGTTTCAATTAAAAATGTATTATTTAAAATTATTTGTTTTATTAGATAAATCGTCAAAATTTATTCGAATTATTCATTATTCGAAAATCATGACTTTAAAATTGTTGGTTCGAATTATGTTTTTGTTCCTTCGATTAATCGAATTATTTTTATTCCAGTGACAAAAAATTGATTTCTTTCATTTGAAAACATTTGCAATTAAACTGGGGTTGGGTGTAATGAACGTAAATCTACAAATTGATATTTCTAATTAAATCCTAGTGCACAGGCATGCCTTCGTTTGATGTGTAGTACATAAAAGAAAAAAATAAATGAACGAAATTAAACGCGATTGCATTTTGTGCAAGTCTTTTAATGTTTGTGTTTATTTGTATTTTTTCTTTTTTTCTCTCCTTCGTCCATACAAGCTGCTACATCTACATCTAGGGTTTTTACTTGTTCTCCATGCTATTAATGTGTTTATTGGCACAATTTTGGTAGCAACGTAAATTAGTTAAACAGTAGTTTAAAATTATTTTTTTTTTTTTTGTAAAAACGTCTAACTAAAATTTTAGCTGAAAACGCGAGGTCAGCAAAAAATAATTGCTTAAAGTTAGTTAAAAATTTCCAAAAATTTTTTTTTTTTTTTGAGTGTACAATACAGACTATAATGTCTCTATCATGTTAAGTATGTTGTTTATTTGTTTTAACAATACAAAAAAGATATTGTAAGTAGGTAACATATGCTCACTAAATTTTTAATGTTATGCAAAAGAGTGTAACATTATCTTATATTTTAATCATTGTTAAGAAATCCACCAACCACCACAATCTTAACTAATACACTTAAGGAGTAGAGAAAAAAGTTAAAGACGCAGTATTTTTTTTTTTGAACATAACCGATGAAGCACTGCTGATGGGTTATGCCATTGCCATAAAGTTTTGATGTATGATAGGAGGGGTCAGAATAAATAAAAATGAGTTCCTTTTTTGGGGCCCAATTAAACGCTAAAATTGTTGTTCCAAAATAATCCAATTTTCCATTATTTGCGTTTTTTCATGCTTCTTTCAGAGAAGCAATAAATTTGATACCAAATGAAAGGTAATTAGATGGCCTTTCCATTGTCGTCCAAAAAATAATAAAAAAAACAGCACAGAAAGACAAAATCGTAAAAATTAATAAATTTTAAACAAAAATACTATATATTTCAAATCAATTGAAAATGAACTACACTGATAGAATTTCCCTTCATAGTATCAATGAAACGATTTCATTAAAATCGATTCATTGGTTTAATGAAAAATTTCATTAACTAAATGAAAATTCCAGGGACCGTAATCATTATGAGTTTTATAATAAAAATTACACAATAATGATTATGTTATGAGTTTTAATGATTTTCTTCAATGGTAATGATTATTTTGAGTATTAATAAAAAAAATCAGCAATAATTATTATTTTTGATCAAAAAAAAATAAAACTCAAAAATAATCATTATTTATGATTTTTATTTTTTTCGCTCAAAATAAAACTCACTTTCATGTAGGTATAAATATATATACATATTAAGGTGTGGCGATTAGTATGGAAGGAAAAAAATCTTAATGGGCGCATCGCGTTTCTGATTCTTGGGATTGTACTGAGCAAAAAAGTCCACTAAAACATACGTCTACGGTGAAAATCGAGCTTCCAAATTTTGACTTTACGGCAAAAAAGCCCTATTTTGAAATTAATAATTAACCCCTTAAACCCCACCCACAAATATGATTGATGCTTTGATCTGCTAGAGAATCTTCCAAAGAAGAGATTGATACCATAATCTTGGATAAGCTCCTCCTCCACACATTGTTACTTTCACAAAATACGGCAAAAAAGCCCTATTTAAAAATTAACCCCTTAAACCTCACCCACAAATATGATTGATGCATTAATCTGCTAGAGAATCTTCCAAAGAAGAGATTGATACCACAATCATCCATAAGCTCCTCCTACTTCCTGAGATATGTCAATCCAACACATTGAAAGTGAGTTTTATTTTGAGCGAAAAAAATAAAAATCATAAATAATGATTATTTTTGAGTTTTATTTTTTTTTGGTCAAAAATAATGATTATGGCTGATTTTTTTTATTATTACTCAAAAATAATCATTACCATTGAAGAAAACTTTAAAAATCAAAAATTTAAAATCATGACGGATATGCAAAGATTGTCAAAAAATAATAATATTGGTGCAATAATTTTTTTTTATGTCTCCTTTAAGTGATTGATTTTTTAATTCAAAAAAACGAGCAATAATCATTATTTACGGTCCCTGGAAAAATTCATTAATATTGGTTTTTTTCATTAACATTTTTTATAATTTTTTCATAATTTCATAAAAAAAATTCATTAAATCAATGAAAAATTTTCAAACTTTTTTCAATAAAAATTTTGAATTGTAATAAGAAAAAAATTTTTTTTTTGTATTATCATTTTGCAATAAAAAGAAATAAATAAATTTTTTTTATTAAGTTTGACTAGAGCTAACAGTTTTTGACGAATTTGAATAGTTGGTCACTAAATTTAACATTTTTTATCTGATATGGTCCTAATTTAACTACAAAAAGTTGACTTTAATCGTCGATCGACGACCTTATAAATAATATCAACGAATGATAATTTCTCCATAACCACCAAATTAATGCTTTGCTAAAATAATCATAAAAAGTGCAAATTATTAAATATCAACGAAAATATTTCATACAAACTATGAATATTATTCATTAAACACATGAAACTTTCACAACGATTAGGCTAGGATAAATGACAAAAATTTCATATACTTTACGAAATTTTCATTGGGTCAATGAAACCATTCATTAAAATTGATTAAATGAAACACCTTTCATTGACTCAATGAAACGTTTCTTTGGGGACTTTTTTATGAAAAAAATCATTGGATTAATGAAGGAATTCATTAATACTACGCACAAATTTCTATCAGTGTAGCTCTTGAACGAAACGTACTAAAATACCTTACTCTATTTTTTACATACGAAGTTTTTAAACGTTTTTTCATATTTAGGTTTTTAAGCAAAATTTTTTCTCTTCTTTTTAAAGTTTTTGTCAATTCAAAATTCATATGAAGAAGGTAATTTTTATTGGGATTCCTCATAAAATAAAAGTCAAAAAAGAACTTTTATTTTTGCTCAAAAAATAAAAGTAAATCAAGTGGAAGCATCAAAGTCCGATGTGCCGAATTTGATATAAAAAAGATTAAATACGCAGTGGGTCCTCGAAGGTGAAATGGTTATTGTGGTTACGCAAAATAGAATGTTTCGTAAAAAATATATATTTTTTAAAGTACCCTCATTATGTTAAAAAAAACTGCATATTGTTTTTATAAAAAAAGAATACTTTTTGGCTTATATAACAACGAAAGTAATAATGATAGTGGCTTAGGGTCTTGAATATCAATCGTAGAATCTCGGTGCGATAGCAGTGAAGACATGTGGGTAATGTTAGCAGATGTTTAAGCAAAATTATGGCGGTTTTAAGTTTCAACAAAATAAAAAATATTAAAATTTTTTTTTTTGCTTTGATTAAATAAAAGCTACATTAAATTACGGATCTTATTGCATTTAGCGGATTTAAAAGTATATAATACAACACCAAAAAACATAAAAAACACTCAAAAAATGTTTTGTCATATCGCACACCTAGTTCAAAAGTGACTCAACTCAAAATTTTTAATTTTTCAAAAATCGAAAAAAAAATATTTGCAACTTTATACTAATTGAAACATAAAGAAAGACATAACTGTTTCTTAACACAAAATGCACTGATATTTTTGTTTACAGATAAACAAGTGTATTGTGCATAGTTTAAGCATATAAACCCGAAAATTTTTAATTTTGAGTTGAGTCACTTTTGAAGTAGGTGTAAGTGTAAGGTGTAAGTAGGTAAGTAGGGTCTCGAAAATTTTTAATTTTGAGTTGAGTCACTTTTGAATTAGGTGTGCGATATGACAAAAACTTAAAAAGAAAACCGCGATTAATTTGGAAAACATTAAATTTTGCCGGTTTATTGGTTACAGGAAATCATATTAGATACTTTTGTTTGCAATATTAAACATTTTATATATGGATGCTTTTTAGGTGAGCATATGGTTTAAAGTTCTTAGAATTTTTTGATTCCTTTTCGATTTTAGTATTAAGATCGTTAAAATCTTTTAATTTTTGACTCGGAGGTGTTGTTTATAAAGTAACTTATTTAGTTCACGCAATACCCTAGCCAATTTCAAATATAATTGTGAATATCACACGCAAAAAACATACATTTTCAAAAATTAACACCACCCTAGTAAAAAGGTTTAGATATGACCAGATATGACCATGTATAATTATATCCAAAATTTGAGTCTATCCAATTATATCAGAGTTCAGATATATTTATAAGCGCTCGTTGCTTGAACGTAAATGTAACGTGAAAGTGTCGTAACGTGGAAAATTTTGTTCACTAAAGGATCAATTAGTCTTGCCGTTTCCTGCCGTAACGAATCAGCTATTTTGTTCAGAGTTTATGCGACGTGTTTTATTAGAAACGCAACATACATCCGCGTCGGACTTTTTATCACTTTAACAAGTCGCTGTCATTGGTGGTGACGTATTTGCTCATTTCAGGCAACTGGAGAGTGTTAGGTGATATGTCTAAAAATATATTTTTGTATTAATTAAAAAAAATTATTTAAATCTTGTTTACGAATTGCTGACTGCGGGACTCGATCGCACAACCTCCTGCTTACAAAGCAAGCACGCCAATTCTGTTAGAAACACGGCTGTGTTTTTAGCCGAAATCTAGGAAGAAGTATTTTAAGAATTTTGGATGTACATTATCAGAATGCACCAACAGCATTAGATTTTATACTTAACCAACAGTTAAAAACATCGATTTGGCTCACACCTTCGAATTGAAGCTGAGAGAAGCTGGTTCCATTTCCAGCAGAAATTCGGAAGCGGTAAAATGTATAAACGCTTCTGTTTTGCTTCTTTTCTTCTTCTTCTACTGCTTCCTAAGATTATCAGCTTGCGGTTGTACGTCAAAAGAAGCAATAGCGATCGCTTCGTGAAAGCAATAGCAATCGCTTCGCGAAAGCACGAAAGAATGGTAATGAAAACAAAATGTATGCCTTTATTTAGAGCTGTGAAATAAGCGCATTTTGGATATCGAAACAATTGCTTTCACGCGAGCTAGCTCAAACAAAAATCATGCCTTATATCACAAATATTGCTACCTATTCACTTACCCTGAAGAAACTGCTTCCAGTGTTGTTTGCTGGGTTTTTACAGCTATTAAAATTGTAAAAACTTGGATCAGGTAGTACCATAGGTAAGTTGGCAAAGGTTTCATTGATCCCATCTACGTTGATCGAATTATTGGCTTTTTTGGCGGATTTCCCAACACCAATTTCTTTTATCGTCCTCCATGTTTGCTTAGTGTTGACCGCATTGAAGAATATATTGTAAAACATTGTTCAAATGATCTTGATCAAGTGATCTTGATCTTGAACTTGAATAATCTTGATCACATCATAATTTATGATGAAAGGTCGAAAAATAAACTTTTGGTTTTAATTTTTTAAAACATAAAAGTAAAACATATAGAAATTGCAGAATACAACAAAACTGACTTTTGGCCCTAATGCCATAGTCAGAGAGTGTTATTGTTTATTTAATAAACACTAACTACACAGTGTATTATAAATGGTGATTCTAGCCTGCCCACGAACAATGTTTATTAGTTAGAAATGTTTTATTTTTTATTTGAATTAGTTCAATTCTTGAAATTCTGTTTTTTACTTCTCATCAACAGTAATTAAACAATACTTTGCCCGTATTGCTGATATTTTTCCTTCAAAAATTATAGTTTGGGTAAAAGGGGTATTACATTGATGGTCTGAAGATTTTCATTGACGCGAAATGAAACAGGTAAGGACCTGTCATTAGATAAAGTCTGCATTAAATTAGCGGATGAAAATATTTTTAATTAATAAATAAGCATTGCACGGTTTTTTGTTTAGCAAAAAACAAATGATCTTAAACTTGTATAATCTAGCTCACATCGTAATATAAATTTTTAAAATATCTTCAACCGTCTAGGATTTATATGCTGTCAATTTTAACTTTGGTTGATAATATTTCCACTAGAGAGTGCTTTAGGGCAAACAAAAATTACGACAAATTTCTTAATGATGCATGGTGCTATATACCCGCAAAGTTTGGTTGAAAAATGTTTAGCGGATCTGTGACGTGCCATTAATGAATAAAAATTTGGTGTTCACTTTCGTGAGCTACGTCCTAAAATCTATCAGAATTGATAAATCGCATGTCTAATGAATTTTACGCCCGTATTCATAAAAACTCTTAATTCAGATTTCAAATATTTATTTTTCCAGAATTTTGCGTAGTTGTTCAGAGTTGGCTATTGTTTTAAACAAATTGATTTTACAAAAATTTACAAAAAATTACAATTTTTTAATTCCTTTCTTTTATTATTTACTTTTTTGATAATTACTACTGTTTGTAGGTAAAAATGTTTATAAATTTTAAATACATGTTTCCCAACATGCAGATTACTATCATTTGTGTGTATTTTTGCAGACTTAAATGTGTAAATTAGTTGTTTAAGCATTTTGTGTGTATATTTACTCATTTTATGTAAATAAAAAATTTCATTTTCATTGCATTTTATGTAATTTTACACATAATTGTACAAACTTTATTGTTGAAAATTTATATGCATCTTTTTGAATGAAGGTAATTACATATCATTATTGGCGAGCCAAACAGTAATGAGATGATATTACAAATATTTTGCTGGTTTACTCGATATTCAATATTTAAATACCATTAATTATAATAAACTTAATTACTACAACAAACTTTATAAAACTCATCATAATTTTTCACTTTTCAAAACTTAAATTAAAGTAATATTACATCGTCATCCTTTTAAAAAAATAACATCCGCAAACTACTACCTCGAAACAAAGTGTAACCCACTTATGTATATACTTTTCATGTCACATTAAATGTCATAAATAATTCTGTTTCTTTTCATTTTTTACACACATAAATATTATAGTATTTTATACTTTTTTTCGTTATATTCATAACTTTAAATAGGTTTTATTTTTATTTTTTTTGTATATCATGCAACTTACCCCAATTTCAACATAAATTGTGTAGATGGGATATGGCAGTGCAATTACCATACCCGTCAACCATGATGCACAGCAACATACAAAGGCAGGAAAGCGACCTTTCAAAGGATCACCCAACCAACGCATACGATCCCATGCTATTAGTATATGAGTAATCATGGCAACATGTAGTGGTATATCCTAGAAATGTAAAACAAACAAATTTCATAACATACATACATCAAACATATACACAAAATATAAAACAAACAAAGACACAAACAGTTAAAGAGTTAAGTTTATTGTTGAATTATAAATATTTAAATAAGCACAGCATATAGTACATTTTTATATGAACTCGTTATTTTGAAAGTGGTATGAGTCACTTTGTTTTTCAAAATGAGATATAAAGCGCTTTGCATTTCAGCCTTTATGGAACTTTAAAAAGGCAATATTATTTTCAATATTTTTATACACATCTCATCAGGAGACTTTAAATTTATTTATACTTAAAAAAACATAAGATATTTATTGTGAAAATCTATGTTTTTCACTATTTACCACTTTCAAATTAAAAACTCTTCATGTACTTAAACTTACTAGTTTTCATAGTTTTTTTTTATAAATTTTCTAGAAAATTGGAATATTGGCGAATTTTTACACATTATTAGTTTATTTACATAAAATATAATCTGTTACAGACCAAAATTGTTTCAAAAAATGCCATTAAAACAATATGACGAAATTGCGAATTTCGGGAAAATAATACGTGCTAGAAAAATGTTAAGAGCATATTTTGAATCATGAGATCAATGTTTGAAAGACCCAGGCAATACTTTTGTTGGAAGGCTATCGGTGTTATCCAAAATAACTTGCAATACAATAATTTCGTTAAAATTTCAGCGAATTTTTAAAACTTTAAAAATGTAACATTAATAAAAATTTTTTGGAAATGTCTTTCAATCCCAGTGCAGAAAACATTACCCTAGATTAGATTAGACTAGAGTGGCACTATGCACCGCGACCAGAAGTTGGTATTTTGTGCTGCCAGCGAATACACCCTATAGGTTCAGGCTCCCTACGAAGCCAACTATCCTACCAGGTAAACAGTTCCAAACGTCCGATGGCGTCACTATTCGACCACCAAAATAACGCACCCTCCTGTCGGAGAGCCTCGGAAATTTGCAGAGAACATGCTCTGAGGTCTCGGGTTCCAATTCACAAAACCTGCACGTATCCGTAGAGGATCGTCCCATCTTGTACAATTGATACCTAAGGCCACAGTGTCCCGTGAGGTAACCCGTCTCGGTCCTTAGTTCGCCCCTTGTCATAGACAGGAGTTTCCGCGACCTCTCCCCAGAGGCAGATATAAACAGCCTCTGGCCCAATAGGCCCCAAACTCCGACTCCCTCCATCTTCTGAGCCTCTCTATGACATACCCATTGGGTACGCCACAGAAGGGTTCAGGGCCAATGAATTGTCGACGAGCTCCGCAGTTGGCCAAACAGTCAGCCCGTTCGTTGCCCCCTCATGGCCAGGAACCCAGTCCAGTGTCAAGGAGTTGTTAAGTCCTGGACGATTTAGAGAGTCGATACATTCCTTAACCAGACCTGACGACACATCTTGAGCCCTCAAGGCACCAAGTGCCGCCTGGCTGTCAGATAGAAAACATTACCCTATAAGTGGTTATATATGTAAGTACATATTTGGTAATGGCAAGTACTTACAATTTTCATTACAAATCTCATTACATTCATATGAGGATGTCGCTCAAATAATGACATATCATTACTAAACACCTTACGAAAATAAAAAAAATATGTTGTTAACTATATGCTTACTAGTATGGATAAAAATAATGAGTCAAAAGAGAAATTTCCCAAATTTAAAAAAAAAATGCCAACATGGGATTCGACCCTTTGACTCCAGATTGTCAGTCAAACCGCTTTACCATCTGACAAGGGGAGTCTACCGATGGGTTCTCTCCGATCTTAATGAAATTTGGATATGTGATAAAGAAACAAAAAATATGGGACACGTATTTTTTTAGCGGTCCAATCCCATGTTTAAGGGTTAAAAGTGTGACCAAAGTAAATATATTTTTGTATGGAAACATGTCTGAACCGAATGAAATTCAGATTTGTTTTTTTAACGCAGCTTTGATGTACTCGAAAAAAGAAAAAAAAATTTGATACTATTGGTTAAATATTGAAATATTGGTTAAAAAGCTCTTCAGAAAAAGTAATTTTAAAGCCAAACAAATACGAATGTCGGAAAAAGCTCAGACACCCCCCTATTAAATTTAATAGACATTACTATACATAATTATTAGCTTAATCCAACTATATTTCTTTAACAAAACGCTAGATTTAATATCACTAAAAACACATTTTGTTCAATAAAACAAATACTTGAAAGTTATCTGCAATGTTTCGCATAATGCGCCTTCAAAAGCTCTTTCATTTGGTACCACATTTGTCTAAATTACTTTCCAGTTTACATAAAATCAAAAATAACTAGGGAACTTCTGTTTTAAAAATATGTAGTTGGTTGGATTGTAATACAGTTTATTTATTTTTAATGTAAATGTCAGTCATTTGTAGATCAAATTAAATTTTTTACTAACCTTGTAGTTCATTAAAAAACACACCACATCAAATGACTGTTTTATGATTTTACATTAAATTTTAGCAGCTGTTTTTTGTATTTAAAAAAATAACAAAAATAAATGTTTGTTTATTTTTACTACATATGTGGTTTTTTTTTACTACAATTGTGGTTCATTTTTGAACATTAAAAAGCAAATGACGCTGTTAGTTGAATTTACTGAAATGTAAGTCATCCTTTCTTTAAGTGAAATTTCATTTGTTTTTAAGTACATTTGCAGTGGTCTTTACCATAGTTAGTATACTTACTAGAATTGTCTAAAACTTGATTTTCAAATAATTTTGAGATCATTACTTTATATTTCAAATAATGATAAAAATAAGTACTTATGGGTAACGCATTATACTTTATATTGAAATAGTGAGAAAATGAACTATTTATTTTATTTATATTAAGTACTGCGGTGTTATATTCTTCACTATTAAAACACGGTGTTTCATTAACAAGCTCTCTTATTATCCCAGTGTAGAAACGGTAGTGACATTTCATTAGTTTTCACACTAACTGCATTACTTTAGCAAAAATAATAAGGACTTACTGATAACAAAAAAACAAACATTTCCATTGCCATTCAAGTGAGGTTGTAAGTCCAGATGAGTGCATTACAAAACAGTTTTGAACAGTTTACGATCAAATTTTTCAGATAACGGTAAGAGAGTATTTTTTGTTACATTTGTAACTCACTCATTTTTCAACCGATTTTGAAACTTTAAACGGTATTTAAAAATATTATTAATATAAATAGGTGGAGATTTTCTTAATAGCAATTGAAATTTTAAAATTGGTTGAAAATTGAAAAAGTTATGGTACTTTTTCTATATAATATAATATAATAATTCAAATTTTAATTTTTTTTTTGTTCCATTTTCAACATGTTCTTGCTCAGATGGTAGAACGTTTGACTGACAACCTGGAGGCCCGGATTCGAATCCCGTGTGGGAACATTTTATTAAAAAAAAAATTTGTCAATAAAAAAATAAATTTTGTATTAAAATTATTTTTTTTTTTTTATTTAGGTTTAGAAGTTATATAATCCGATGTTTAGTTGTGAATACCAATAATATTTGAATTCCATTTGCTTATTGCTTAGTAACAATATATTTTCAATTTGTTTTAAACTTTTTTGTCTCATTTTATATTCCTTTTTTATGCACCAATAAGAGAATTATAATGAACATGATTGGACATGCACATTATTGTTTTATTTATTTAATTTACGTACAGTTAAATACTTGTTTTTAAATACAAATATAAGCATGATAGATCTTGCACAATCGTGATTGTTTACATACTCATATACGAATATTGCGTATAGGAGAACATAGAATACGAATTCATGATAGATCTTTAATGTGCAGTTACAATCATCCTCTTTTTTATTTAAAAGCTTTTTTCAATTACACTTTCAGAATTTTGGTTATTCCAAAATTCTTTATTATAAGAAAGTCAGTATTGAAATTTGATTACTACCAATTGCATCGTGCAAACATAAAATTAATAGTTGACAACAATTATTAAAAATATTATTTGTATAAAGTTAAAATTATATAATTATAAATAAAAATTGACTATTATAAATAACTATAAAATTGGTTTAAAAATATTAATAAAAAAATAGATTTAATATAATTATTAAAAATAATTATAAAAATAAATATTAAATAAAACTTTAAAAATTAATAAACAAAAGTGTTTGTTTTAATGAAATATTACTGTACAAAACTGGCGCAGTCGGTAGGATACCCGGGTATCATTCAAGTATACTAGACATTTCAATGTCTTAACGGGTATTAAAAGAAAAAAAACTGTACTTTTTGAAACATTAAAAATAATTAAAAGCAACGGAAAACTAAAAACTATTAAGCACAAAATTTAATCAAGTTTAATATAAAATATTTAGTGAACTCAAAATTAAAAAAAAAAAAAAAAATATTTATTAGAAATACTCTAAAACAATATATATTGCACAAATGCCTCAACGTTGATTTGAAATTTAATATTGGTAAAAAAAAAAAAAAACTTTAGTTTACACAATTGTCCAAATCTATTGAAAATAAATAGTAGAGAAATAAATATTAAAATCAAAATTAAACATTTTTTTTTCCTAAAATATAACATGACGTTACATTAAACAACCAAATTTAATTTGTTCGAATAATTCAGCCAATATAATATATAAAAGTTAAGACATTGTGAAAGTTTTATTCCAACACTTAAGTTAAAAACTGTTTTTTAATGCAAAAAATTTGCAAATTAAATAAAATAAAAAAAAAAAAATCAAACCAGTCACTATATAAGAATAAAAAAAACTTAATTGATGAATACTTGTTTCAAAGTTTAAAATATAAAACCGAAAAAAGGAATACATATTAACAATATCTAATTGTGGTAATTAAAAATTAAATTGGAAGCTAGAGAAAAATATTTGAAGTGAAAACACAATTTTTGAAGAACCTGTATTAAAACTGATACCGTCGTGGATGCAAAAGGAACAACTTTAATGAAAAGAAGGGGAAGTTATTAATTATAATAAGAATTTTTTTTTATTTATTTTACAGTGTTATTTAAGAATATATTGTTACCTATTTTTTCACATATTTACATTATATATTTATGATGTTCTACTTTTTATTTTGAATTAATATTTGAACACAAATTTAAGTCCAATATTTATTTCCTTTGATTTACGTATATTATAATTCCAATTTAAAAATCGTTGTATACTAATATATATATAATTGGAAAGAAGAACCACATAGTAAGATGGCTCAGGGAAATGGACACCCCCGTTCCTATATCTTTAGACCCTCTTAAATTTCTTGGTAGATTGCCTGAATTTTCAGGGGATAAAAAGGACTTATATACGTTTATATCCCTTGTGGATAGAATCAATCCCGTTCTAATTCAATATGATGAACTTTCCCAAGTTATATTTTTTGATTTGATTAAGAGCAAACTTAAGGGAACAGCAAGGGAAACTATTGAAATTAATTTTCATGCCCAATCGTGGACAGAAATTAAGGTTATTCTAACAAATAATTTTGGTGAGAAATATAGTGTTGAGGAACTTTACGATAGGCTTAGATCCGTAGTTTTTAGAACAAATACTGTTGATTTTATAACGAAATTAAGGATAGACTTCGTAGCTTGAATAATAAAACTGCTATGGATATGGGAGTTAATTCTGATAGTGAGCATATTGGTAGGAATAACATGAAGACTGCTCTCAATGTTTTTAGGGAGAAAATACCAGAGCCAATGAAAACCATATTGGCCTGTAGGAATCCGGACACTCTTGAAGAGGCGATGGATATTCTTTTTACGTCTGGGTATGCTAGCTACGGAAATAGGGCTAAAACCAACTCGATTAACGGATCTGATCATTTTAATTCTGTAAATGGAAATCGGTCTCGAGCTAGCGTAACTAGTGAAAATCAAAGACTCTACAATGATGGTAAAAATAGTCGAGGTAATCAACGGTATTACTCGAATAGAAACGACAACCATTATAACAATGGAGATAATAGAATTACTCCAAGCTATTTAAGTAGAACGGATAATGGCAACAGATACCAACAGGGAAATGGTGACAATACAAGTGGTAATCATAATAATCGGAATGGCAATTATTATAATCGTAATAACATGCAAAATTATAGAAACAATTCTTCGGATTCAAATTATCGAAATACTAATAATTATCGACCACAACCAGTGCCAATGGATATCAATATGATTAGAAATAATATTGATTACAATCTTAATAACCCTCAAACTAATGGAAATAATTTTTTGGTTCCTAATCGTCAAAATACTTGCAACAACCAACAACTTCCAACATCTTGTAATACAAATGGAAATTATGATAGAATGCCCATACCACAGAATACATCAAGTGTGGATAATTCTTTTAATTTTCAAAACTCTGGTCGTCAACCTGGTGACAATGAAAATGAATTAAATTTTCCTTTTCTGGCCTCTCCGGAGGGCTACCGTATATAATGATTAAAAATAATCTAAAATTTTTAGTGGACACTGGAGCTTCTAACTCACTTGTTAATTTAGGATTATGCGACCCAAAGTGGAAAATCATTTCTACAACTTTAAAATTAAGGACATTACAAAATGAAATATTGACTAGTACTATTTATCAAGTTCCTATGTTTTCCGAATTAGGAAATAGCAATGATCAAATATTTTTGATTGAGTGTAAGTTTCATAGTGATTACGACGGCATCATAGGGAATGACATATTACGCCCATATAAGGCTATTGTTGATTTTGAAAACAACCAATTAAAAATAAATAATAAAATTATTCCTCTATTATTTCCGGAACTTCGAACAATTAAATTGATAACAAATGTTGAGTGTGGATTAGAACATATTATGGAACATCGTAACTGTATGGGTGAAACAATTTTTCCGGAGGGTGTCTATAATTCGCAGCATTTTAAAGTTGAAGTTGAAACTTATATCAGTTGCCCGGAAGTCATTCACCTTACTGAAAGTACTTCGTGGCCAGTTACCCCGGTAAACTACCATTTAGTTGATGACAATCTACTAATGGGAAATAATAGCAAATCTACAATTTTGTCCCAAATTCGAACTAATCACTTGAATGCTGAGGAGGAACTAAATTTACAATATATTCTTCGTGACTATAGCGCATTGTTCCATGAAACGAATTCTAATTTAACATTCACAAATGCAATCAAGCATAGAATACTTACGAGTGATAATATACCTGTATTTTCGAAAACGTATAGATACCCTTATGTTCATAAGGAAGAGGTAAGAAAACAAATTCAGGAAATGCTTGATTCTAAAATAATAAGACCATCCAAATCTCCATATTCTGCCCCCATATGGACTGTGCCTAAAAAAGATGATGCCAGTGGATTGAAAAAATTTCGCCTCGTAGTGGATTACAGAAAGCTCAATGAGAAAACCATTGATGATCGTTTTCCTATTCCCAATATAGAGGAAATTTTGGACAAACTAGGCAGATGCATGTATTTTACCACCTTGGACCTGGCAAAGGGATTTCACCAGGTGGAAATCGACGAGAGGGATATCCATAAAACTGCATTTTCAGTCGAGGGTGGTCATTATGAGTTCCTTAGGATGCCTTTTGGCCTCAAAACAGCACCGGCCACGTTTCAAAGGCTCATGAACAGCATTTTGGGAGATTTGGTAAACAAAATTTGCTTGGTTTATTTGGACGACATAATTATTTACTCTACTTCTCTTCAAGAACATTTAGAATCTTTACGGCTAGTATTTGATAGGCTTAAAAATGCTAATTTAAAAATTCAATTAGACAAATGCGAATTTCTGAAAAGGGAAACCGAGTTTTTGGGCCACGTTATTACACAAAAAGGTATAAAACCAAATCCTAAAAAGGTAGAATGCGTGTCTAATTACCCACTTCCAAAAACAACTAAACAGATAAAACAATTTTTGGGTCTCAGTGGTTATTACCGCAAATTTATTAAAGACTATTCGAAAATTGCCAGACCCATGACAAAATATCTTAAAAAAGACTCGAAACTGGATATAAACGATCCTGAATATTTGGAAAGTTTTAAAACGTTAAAAATGCTTCTGGTTAATGATCCCATATTAGTTTATCCTAATTTCACAAAACAATTTGTTTTAAACACGGACGCAAGCAACTTTGCACTGGGGGCCGTGTTATCACAAGAAAATCACCCCATTTGCTATGCCAGTAGAACACTGAATGAGCACGAGATCAACTACAGTACTGTGGAAAAAGAGTTGTTAGCGGTTGTATGGGCAGTAAAATACTTCCGTCCCTATCTATTTGGGAGAAAATTTATTATCCAGACCGACCATCAGCCACTACAATGGCTAGTTTCTATTAAAGAACCAAATTCAAGATTGATAAGATGGCGGTTAAAATTAGAGGAATATGATTACGAAATTAGGTATAAACGTGGAATAAACAACGGGAACGCAGACGCGTTATCTCGTATAGAACCCGAAGTGAATTTAATTGATCAGCCACAAAGGAACATAATTTCTGTAAGCAACTCTCCACTGAATGTTTATCGAAATCAAATTATAGTGGAGAAATCGAATTCCGATTCGCTTAAAATTATAAATAAAAGAATTTTTAAAAATAATAGGAAGATAATTACGTCATGTGATTTTGATGAAAACGATATGTTAACGATATTGAAAAATTATTTTCACCCCGTAAGAGTGAATGCGATTTTTATACCGGATAATAACATATACAAAATTTTTGAAGAGGCTGTATTAAAATTTTTTCAGGGAAATTCATTATTAAAAATTGCTAAATGCAATGAAGTTCTTAGAGACATAGTGGATGAAAATGATCTGCATGAACACATTCGGAGTGAGCATCATAGAAATAATCATCGTGGTATAAATGAAAATTTTGAACAACTCAGAGTGAAAATCTATAACCCAAAATTGAAAATAAGAATTCAACAATTTATTAATAATTGTCATATCTGTAATATAGAAAAATACGACCGCAATCCGATAAAGCAAAATTTTAAAATAACAGAAACTCCAGATAGTCCGGGTCAAGTGGTACATATTGATGTTTTTTACAGTTTACAGAAAACATTGTTTTTAACAATCATTGATAAGTTTTCTAAGTTTGCTCAGGCAATAAAGATTCAAAACAGATCGTGGATAGAATTCAAGAAGGCTCTTACCCAATATTTAAGTATTGTTGGTAGTATTGAAAAAATCATAACTGACAATGAGTTAGGTTTTAAGGCGCTACCGTTGACCGAATTTTTGCGAGAGAGGAATATCGAGGTCCATTTTACGTCAAACAATAACCATACATCGAATGCGGATGTAGAACGTCTACATAATACGATGAATGAGCATATTCGTCTATTAAGACATGACCCTGAAAGAGATACGGAAACTGTGGAGGAAAAAATTTACAAAGTGATCATGTTTTATAATAATACGGTTCATTCAACTATAGGATGCAAACCCATCGATTTCGAAACGGTGTAATCAAAGTGGAGGATTATCCAAAAATAAAGGAGAAAATTATTAAGTCTAAGGAAAATGCAATAACGAAATTAAATAAAGGTCGCGATGACTGCGAAGTTCAAACCGGGGAAGTGTATTTGAAGCATGAGAGGGGTGGAAAAAATCATGCTAAATTTAGGAAGATTAGAGTAGACAGACTAGATGGTGATCATGTAGTTACTCAAACAGGGTATAAGTATTATAAATCACACGTTAAGAGGAAAAAACATTTCCAGGTAAACGAATAACGTTTTTTGGAACTACAAATTTTTAGGAATGTGTTAGATTTTAACATAACTGTCATTTTTTATTTTTTTTGCTGGTTTTTCTTTCCATAAATATAAATTTTTAACTGATGTAGTCTTTATTAATACTACAACGGAAATTTCGTTATACATTTTATAAATATTCCAGACTACTTTCAATTTATAATTGAAATATGCTAATGTATTCAGAAAAATTAGAAAAAATATGTAATACAATTTTAAAGACAACTAAAAAAAATAATAACATTAACTACACTCTAATAAAAAAAGGTTAAGGAAAACTAGTAAAACGTTTTGTGTCACAATATACAGTTTTGTAAAGAATTTTAGTAAAAAAAAAAAAAGAGGAAAACATTTTTTTTTTTAGTAAAATTTTCCCAACCTGTTTACAAACTAAAAGATTTTTTTTTTACGATATTCGTTGCTGATTTTTGCAAGATACTTTTCTACATTTTTGTTAAACACAAATTGCTAAAGTTACGAAAAATGTTCACTAATTTTATTTATTCATGATGGAATCCATGATTTTTTAAGTTAAAATTTTTCTTTTGAATCTGGAACATATAAAAACTGCCAAATAATAATACAAAAAAAAATTAATTGATGAGAGAATTATTTAATTAATTAATTAATTTAATTTAATAACTTAAACTGGTTTTCCTAATACTTTCACTTTACTTATTATTAATCGGTCTGCTGGCCTAGAAATAGTTATATATTATGTAATGTTTCAGTTTTTGTAGCTTTTTTTTTATTTTGAGTGAACCCTATAGACAGAAATGTAAAATGAAAATATGTTTTATGATTTGAAAATTATTTTATTGATCAAATATTGATTTAGATATCTGAATATTAAACAAACACTAAAAATTAAAACCAGAAAAATTATCTGAATGAAAAATAAACCAACAAAATAAAATTATATTAAATATACAAAAAAATTGTAAATATTTAAGGCATTTTACGTTTAATGAAAGGTTTATATAAAATGATACAACATTAAGTCTAAATTAAAACATTGCTGACTTAAATCATTTTTTTTTAGTAATAAAATTTGATTTTTTTTTAAATTTCGTCGGAGCCTCAATCTAACGATGGGGGAGTTATATAATCCGATGTTTAGTTGTGAATACCAATAATATTTTGAATTCCATTTGCTTATTGCTTAGTAACAATATATTTTCAATTTGTTTTAAACTTTTTTGTCTCATTTTATATTCCTTTTTATGCACCAATAAGAGAATTATAATGAACATGATTGGACATGCACATTATTGTTTTATTTATTTAATTTACGTACAGTTAAATACTTGTTTTTAAATACAAATATAAGCATGATAGATCTTGCACAATCGTGATTGTTTACATACTCATATACGAATATTGCGTATAGGAGAACATAGAATACGAATTCATGATAGATCTTTAATGTGCAGTTACAATCATCCTCTTTTTTTATTTAAAAGCTTTTTTCAATTACACTTTCAGAATTTTGGTTATTCCAAAATTCTTTATTATAAGAAAGTCAGTATTGAAATTTGATTACTACCAATTGCATCGTGCAAACATAAAATTAATAGTTGACAACAATTATTAAAAATATTATTTGTATAAAGTTAAAATTATATAATTATAAATAAAAATTGACTATTATAAATAACTATAAAATTGGTTTAAAAATATTAATAAAAAAATAGATTTAATATAATTATTAAAAATAATTATAAAAATAAATATTAAATAAAACTTTAAAAATTAATAAACAAAAGTGTTTGTTTTAATGAAATATTACTGTACAAAACTTTTAATATTGTTTGTTGTTGTTCATATTCCCTGAGGATGTCATTCAAAGAATGACGAAATATTGGATATGTATAAAATAATAAAGGATATTTTATAAATACAAACGTGACCTAGAGCTCAATTATTCAATAAGTCATTAGTTTCAAAGGTCAAAAAACATTTCATAATTTAAAGTTATGATTATCGTTAAGTTATTAATTTGTAGTGTTTTTATTAAAGGTTTTTGTGTTTAAATGCATTTTTATTCATTTAACATATAAAAAATAAAAGTGATTGATGTGACAGTTCAAGTGATTAATGACCCTGAGGTGATTTTGGAAATTCCGTTTTTCATACAATTTTGTTTAAAAACTACGTAAGTATCACCGTATTTTACAAAATTCAAAATTACAAAAAATTAGATGAAGCGAGGCGTTGTGATTTCAAAAATTACCCTATAAAAAAATACACGTAGTTTTGCAGTAATCAGCCAAAAATTGCGAAGCTTTTGAGCCCTATATCAAAAAAGTTTGAAAACTTTTTTTGGACAAAATGCACTACAACCGGTAACTTCAATCGCTTGTAGGAAAGATGAAGATGCACATCAAAATTATTTACTTAATTTTCTTATATTTAGCTCTTAATACGCATCGGTTGAGTGGTATTCATTTTTACGGGGACGCCCTAATATATGTATTGTTCGTTACAAAAGGTTTTTATAACTCAAAATCCCTCAATATATATTGAATAAATGACAATATGCTTTGAAATGAAACAACTTGTACGTTAAATTATGAGTTATGAGTTTAAATGGTAAACCACAGGTATGAAAGTGCACTACCACAGTTAAAGGCCAACAAATCACTCATTATCATGCAAATTGTAAATGTGTGGGAAAAAACCCTTAATATAAAATTTTTGCAGAATTTGCTCTTTTTCAACATGTGACACTTAATAAATAATTACATTTAATTAGCACTGTTTGTGCATGAATTTAAGTAATTTGTTTGTAGGAATTCAATTATGCTGTCTCACTATTACACATACTATATGTTAATTAGGGTGTCCCTTAAAAATACATTTTTCATTACACTCCGTAGTTTTATTGCAAATGGTTACAAATAGAAGAAATGGATTTTTTTTAACGTTAACCCATGTCGAATTTTGGCCGAAAATTACATATTTGTGACAAAGTGTATTTTAGTAAAAACTCTTAAAATTCGAAATTTGAAGATTTTAATTTTTCATTTAACATACTTAAAACTAGATACGGAATTCTGACTTCATCGGATATCATTAACCCACCTTAGCCCACAATTGATAAAAATGAAAAAAAAATTGTTTTTTTTTTCAATTAATTTTAAAGATTTTTGAAAATACTTAATTTTTTTTATAAAGTGGATTTAAGTGGAGTTCGGTTATAATGAGCACCGGTTATAACGAATGTACTGATATAACGAACTAATTTTATTTAAATTTTCAATCCCATCAACAACGTTCCATACAAATTAGTACGGATATAACGAACAAAAATTTGCGGTCTATACGAGTTATTTATAACCGAACTCCACGTAGTTATAATTAAAGAAAAAAAATTTTTGAAAACAATTATAATTCGTGTTTGTGTGAGGAGAGCATACTCCTCTATATTACTTTAATACAAATAATAATGACTTCCTAATAGTTCTAGTGTCACATAGTTTTTGGCCTGTGAAAAGTACTTACATGTACTTACGAGTGCTCTCCACTGAATATATACCATTGATCTGCAATGTCAAAATTAGTGAACAAATACCTTATCCAAGTAATAGCGAAATACGTATCGACATTATTTCTATTATCTTATTTACGTCATATGACACAGGGTTTTTATTTATTACGATATGCTAAAAACGAATATGTCAAAAGTTTTTAAATAGCTTGAATCGTAAATCGAGTTTTGACTGCAGTTCCTAAGATATTGTTTATTATAAGATATTTCAAAACTGTGATGGGATCG
>CM037852.1:233603939-233692175 GCA_021234595.1 Delia radicum
TTTACAAAGTAAAATGTTATTATCAATTAACTAAGATTCACATCGAATAAATTAAATAAAACTAAAATTTTGTAAAGTTAAGCAGATTTATTTGTGCTGCTCTTATTTTTTATTATTTAGCAAAAATAATCTGCTGAATTTAGCAGTTTTTTCGGCAAGCTCGTTTTTAACTAAGTTTTAGTAGCCTTTTCTGCTATTTTAACAGATTTACTTCTATGAGTGTGCACATAATGTGAAGTCCTTCAAATATACTTAGTTTATATTATACGATTAGAATCCTAAGGAAATAATATACCGTTAAAATAAAAAAATTTAAGTTTTACTCAACCCATTTTGAGAATTTTTAACTTTAATCGTTTATTTGAATTGAAATTCTGCATTAATATTGTCCATTTAATCGTCAAGTAAATCGATCAGCATTTTTTACAGTTCAAAGTTAAAGAAGTTATTGCAAAATTTAGTCAGTTTCTTGAATATTTAAAAATTTTGAAAAACGTCCATATGTATTATTTAATTCGAGTCAGGGTGTTTTTTGGTTTTTCGATTTTGCCCGAAGTGCTTTTTCATCTATATTTAAAAATTTTAAATGTTAGATGATAGGATATTATTGACTCCGCTATTAAGATAAAAATTTATTGAAATCGGCGAGTGTTCTTTATCTTCTGTTGTTATTAAATCTAGTGTTCTTTGAAATTTGATGTTTAAAATAAAAGTTAAACCTAATCAACTTAAATGGATTATTTTTATGTTTCCTCAATTTCATAATTCTCAGCTGTCACCAGCAACATAAAAATAAATGTAGTAATTTTTGATGATACAGTTAAATAGAATAACCAAACATAGATACATGTCCACATGTGATAATAATGTTTTTTAGCATAACTTTTTTGCTTGAAAATGGGAATGAATTTAAGTCTTTAAACTAGGCATATTATAATAAAGGTAATCACAGTTTGTCATATGAATTAGATAATTAAAAATATATCAGCAACAAAGTCTCAACAAACATTAACAAACTTAACAAGGATATATTTAATTTTGTTTGAACAATCTGAAAAATGCTTTTTTTATAAATAGAACTATAACTTTCCAAAGTGTAAGGATAGTTCCTGCACCTTTATACTCTATGTATGCCAAAACAAACATTTTTCATTTAAAAAATTTTCATTACTTTTTTCTCTTCACATCAATATACATTACACTCAAGTGCTAATAACAAGACATGAAGAAGATTCAAAATAAAAACCCTATTGACAGAACTAATTTTAACAAACACTTAAATAGAGATAACCTACATTTGACATAAGGTAGATGTGATACTATCAGTGGGTTGCTATCCACCTCAGTCTGTCTCAATGTGCCCTCTTTTTGTTTCTTCATAAACTCGCACCTAGCAAATGAAAACATGTTGAAGACATTAAAAAGTTTAAATTAATTTTTTATCATATTTTTGAATAATAATTTAATAAAATGTTTATTTATTTAAAATTTCAACGATAAAATAAGCAAGAAAAAATTTAAATCTATTAAATTTTAATGAAAAAGAACCAAATATAAGCAAAATGAAAGTGAGTGTTTTAAGCAACAATTTGTTATCAACATGTTACAATTATTATTTAGTGTAAAAAAAATGTTTTCATCAGGGCCCGAGTTCGGTATTTTGTTGCTGAGACGCGTGAGAAGTGTAGTCTATCTTTTGTATATACTCCTTGATACTATAGGAGAGAAGATTCAAACACTAGTTGATATCCTTTATGTTTTTCTCTTGTCCTGTGCTCCTAGTTGTATTTGTGTGCTAAAGATACACAATCTTAAATAGCACTTGTGTCAAGTGTGAAACTATTTGGAAAATAGATGAAGATAAAATAAGAATGCAGATTCATTTTTGTAAAAATGTAATACAATTTCCAAACTAGTAAAAACATTAAATTAGGTTTTATGAAGTTTATATTTTATAGACGTGAAAAGCTGAATTTTGAGCTAAAAAACTTTTTTGGATGTAAAAATATTAAAAGATTTTTGATGTGAAAAACTATTTTGTGGTGGAAAGAAATGGTGTGAGGTCAAACAAAATGGGGTTATATAGTTGCAACAATAAATCGACTTTTCGACTTTAAGACTTTTGTAAAAATTATAAAAGTCGACTTTTTAACATTGTCGTATTTTCGAAAGTTGACTTTTCGACTTTTTTCAAGTAAAATTCGATTAATCGTCGTTTTGTATAAAACAATTTTTTAGATTGTCTTTTCTTAATTATCTTAAACCATTAAGGTTTGATCATTTTTGAAACTTAAACGTTTCAAATTTAACCTGAAAATTGATTTTTTTTGGCACAAAAGCCTTCATTCACTTTTATCTCCAATTCTTAGTAATTTTTAACACAAAAGAATACACCTTAGGAAACTGTATAGCGAAACTAAAACACCAGAATATGCCCCCTGATTTTATCTTTATCTCATTGAGCAGATTGACAAACGTCTAAAATCATTTCAATCGGCCCACATTTAATGAAATGTAAAGCTGCGAATGGACAAAAATAATGACTGAAAAAATAATCTTTAAAAAAATCTAAATTTAATAAAAAATATTTTTTTTCATTGAAAACGTTTTTTTTAATAAAGTATGACCACACGGGATTCGAACCCGGGCCTTCAGGTTGTCAGTTAACCACTCTACCATCTGAGCAATGTCAACATTTTATACTTGATAGATAAGAAATAAAAATGCCTTGCTTGTACAAAATGTCATTACTTTCCAGCTTACAAAAAATCAAAAATAAGTAGTTATATATGTACTTAAAAAAAGTGAAAAATAATGAGTCTAAAAATAAGTTTTCAAAACATTTTCACAACATTACTTTATATTTAAAATAATGACAAAGTATAAGTACTTACTGGTGGTAACGCATTATTTTTTGTATTGCAATAATCTGGAAATTAACTGGTTATTAGTATGTCGTTATTATTCGTGTTAACGTAATGCAGAGAGTAACCTGTTGTCATTACTGGTAGTGAGACAAACAATGACATGTCATTACCGTTTCTGCACTGGGAATCGAAAGACCTAAAATTAAATTTCGTAAAAATATGAAAAATTAGCAAATCTTTTAAAGATTTAATTGAATATAATGTTTTATAACCGAAAATTTTTAGAGATGAAATAATTGGCTAAAGTTTTATTTTGTACATGCAACTATAGCCTCACATGTAGTACAGTTCCCTTTTACATAAATATATTCTTCAACAAAAAGTTAGAAAAATAATGTATTTTAAATGAGTTTTGTTAGTATATTAAATAAAAATATAATATAACAAATATTCATAAAAAGATATTTGTTGCCTTAATTAGAGAACCTACTGTGAAGGTACAAAGTAAAAGTATGACCAAGGCATGTAGGTATTACACAAAACTGAATATATTTTTATACTAACTACATAAAGTTGTTTAACCTTAGGCGTTCAAATCATACTTGGGATTTTTTCATTAGCATTGAACTAATACTAATGCCAAAAAAATTTCATAACCATTTAATTGCAATGAAACTTTTTGCGGTTATAATTTGTTATACTAATGCTAATGAAATCAAATTGAAAACTAATTACAATTGAGCAATAAAGCATTTGTTCACAAAAAGGGGAGTGCAAATTGCTTTACATAGGAATGGAACGGAGATCGATAGGAATTGTATGTTTATTATCACGTAAATAAGTAATAATAAATAAATAAATCACCATATGGCTGTTTTATAAAAATTTATCAATCGGTATCTCTCCCGTACCTAGCCCATTTATATTATAAGAGTGTATTAATACTTCTATCGAGCAACATTTGTCCCTTTTGGCCTATCTCGCTTAGTTTTGGAGATACTGGGCACTTTAAAAAATCGGCATTTTATAAAATGGTAGTATCTCGAAACTAAGCGAAATATCGCAAAAACGGACCAAGTTGTTGCAAAACTTAACCCATGTTTCACGTTCCGATAATTTAAATGTGTTAAGTGTTTCGATTCCACTCGTTCCCCGGTTAATTCCATATCGTTCCAGTTAAGACCAATTTTTCATTTTATTATCAGAGTGATTAAATTGGTATTGTCACGTACGTATTTGGGTAAACAAATAATTTGGACACTGTTTCATAAAAAATTAATC
This sequence comes from Delia radicum, assembly GCA_021234595.1. NCBI lineage: Eukaryota > Metazoa > Arthropoda > Insecta > Diptera > Anthomyiidae > Delia > Delia radicum. Next base: position 233,608,088 of record CM037852.1, read on the forward strand.
TCTCGGGATCTTTCCCAGACATAGGCTATTTGTATTATGAGCGTTACTTAAAGCTCCTGTATAGACCAGATTTCATCAATATTCAACATTAGTTTCGAAAATCTTATCTGTCAATTCTAATTTGTTTCCTTTAATTGATGCATTACTAATGGTAATGAGGTTTAAAATTATTGCCATCAATGAAATCAAATCAAATCATTAATTAAAAAAAAATGCTAATGAAAATAATTTCATTACAATTGATATCAATCAAATTGTAATGAAATCATCAATTCATTAATCCATACAATTAATTAGTACCATGTATGGTTTAAATATTATGAAAAAAAAATTTAACTAAACTTTCATTAAAATTAAAGCCAAAAGGTATACTAATATAAAATAAATGTTTTTAAAAGTATGCTATAAAATTTGTTCACTCAATCTATATATACCTCGAAAAAAGTATGCCTTATTTTTTTTCCTTAAATAGTATTTAAAAAGTATGCCATAATCTCATTTTTTCTCTTTTTGCGTTGTTTACTATTTAACTAAGATTTGTTTTTGTGTGTCTATCAAAATAAAAAAAAAATCCTATATATTGCAGTTTTCTCACGTTTCTTAGAAACTAAGCGGAAATTAAGCATTTCATTTGATGCATTTTAATGCCAAAAAAGTTTTTTTCTTTTACATCTTCTTGTTTTGTAACTATCTGATGCATTTTCTAGAAGTATTATAGTCGCGCGTTTTAATGTTTCTTTTTTACCTTCTTTTACACTTTTTTTGTAAAATGCGCCTGAGAACAGGCAACAATTATTTTAAGATTTATGCGGCAAAAATGTTTAGTATTTTACATTTGTTTTAGTATTCAGTCTTTAGATTTTGATAATAAAAAGGGATTAGAGTATAAATGTAGAAAATGCAACACATTGTACGGAATGTTTTTTTTTTTTTGTAACAAAACTTCTAGCGAACTTAAAAATTTTATTATTGCCAATTGTTCAACAGCTGAAGTTTTTATAACAAAAATTTTTACCTGACATAATTGTTTACGTTTAATGCAAAGAAATGTATGGGGATACGAAGGAATCTTTTGAATAATTTTTAATATTTAAGATAAGTACTTATTTAAAATGTTATATTTTGAGAAAAAAATATAATTTATAAACCCTTGGACTACTACATATTTTCTGCCGAATCGATTATGTTTATTTACTTTCGTGATATCCAAAACAATAATAGTTATTTAATAAAAATTGGGTTCCCTAGGTCCTATTCTTGCCCTTTCATTTCGGCTGGCAAGAAATCTGACCATTGACTGCCATGCAGAATTGGAGGATTCAATTTTGATTGACGAATTTGCATTGTTTTAATATTTGTTTTAGGCACATCAATAATAGTTTTGACACAGTGAATTTTCATCCGTAGATCCCCACCTTGACCCAAATTTCCCTAGCCATCGGCAACCATGCAGTTTCTGCGACCATGCATTTTCTGCCAAAGAGAATTGAGTTTTGTTTTTGATTTTCGTAATACACAACCAAATGATAATTATGAGAAAAAAATTTGGCTCCCTAACCATTGTCTTGTCCCTCACTTCGCTTGACGAAAATAATTTCCCATGCAGTTTCAGCGAAAGCGATTTTAATTGATGTACCTCTAGCGGTACTGCATCCGTTTGGTATCTGGGCAAATTGAACAGATCCTCATATGCCGTGGGCAGAATGGCAACATGTTTTCAGATTAGAATTTTTGCTATATACCTACATACATATATAATATATATATAACTATATAATTTTTATAAGTTTTTTTGCCGCATTGTTATAAAAACCAGTCATTATTTATGTTTTGAGTGACATTGTAATGAATTTTGGAATATTTTAGACTTGATGTATTTGAAACTTTATCGTTCGATCGGTCAGAAATTATGTACAATCGCTGAACTTATTTCTAGCAGAGAAATACATTTTCATATTTTTTTCATCAACGTAACACACAAAAATATAATAGATAATGCTGTTCTATATTTTTAAATAATTTTGACAAAAAATTACATCAAAAGAGGTTAAGAATTGATACTTTTTTCAATTGTTATTTGACAACTCTGAATACAAATGTTTAAAATGTTTTTATTCAAGATTTTTTCCATGGTTTTGAGTAAGGAGCTAGGACTAGCCATAGCACTTTGGGTGGTGACGTCTTGCTTGTGGAATCTGTTCATAACTACACATGCCTGATTTTGTTACATTCGTAGACTGGAAAATTCTTGGCAGGGACTCTTATCTTGTTATTTTCTCTTCTGATCTCATATTTTTTCGCCATATATATTCTCCGGGTATGGTACAATGAAGAATTTATAGTCTGAGCGCCATGCACTTGCCTTCTGCTTGTCCAACCCAGCTCAACTAAAATTATTTTTTGTTATGAATTTCGTAGTACATGAACTAATTAATGAGACTAATTAATTGAATGGACTAATTAATTGATGATTTCATTACAATTTCATTACAATTTCATTGATATAAATTGAAATTAAATTAATTTCATTAGCATTTATTTAATAATGGTAATGAATTTCATTGATTTGATTTCATTGATTAGAAATAATGATTTTAAGTTTCATACCATTAGTAATCAATTAATTAAAGGAAGCAAACTACAATTGACAGAATACAATGTGCTAGGTATGGAAAGACTCCTATAGATTAATTTTTTATGAAAAAACCACAGGGCGTCTCAATTATTTGTTCACGTAACCCACCAATTTAATCACTCCGATAATAGATTGGAACATTGGTCCAAAATGAAACGATATGGAATGAAATGACAAATAATTGGAATCGGAACAACTTAACACTTTGTGTTGTTGGAAGTATAGCCTTTCGTTAAGACTTGCAAAAATGTTGTCCGTTTTGCGATATCTCGCTTAGTTTTCGAGAAAGAGCCGTTTTACCAAAATGTCGATATTTTGAAATGTCAATTATCACTAAAACTAAGCGAGATAGAGCAAAACGGACAACATTTTTGCTCAATGGGAGTATTAATATAGCCCTATAATATAAATAGGCTTGTTACGAAAGAGATCCCGAGTGATAAATTTTTTAAAAAACAGCCACAGTGTGATTTAATTTTTGTTACTTGTTTATTGATAATACAATCATAAACATATGTTATCGGATATAGGAAGTTAGTTCCTCGTTCCATTTCGTTTCCCGTATTCAGTGGTTAAAATTTACACTCCATTTTTTTTTGTAAACAATGCTTCTTTTGCCCAAGTGACCTTGTTCCTCATTTTGCTAAATCCAGAAAACAGAATTGGTAGCAGCAACCGTATTTGTCGCCAATCGAATTTTCATTTGTTTGAAACCGAGTTCTTCGGTTGTGATAACAATCAATTGATTGAAATAACAGAAATTCTGCTACGAAAATAGAATTTCGATTGCTACCAAAGAAACCATTCGATTGGCTACAAATACGGTTGCCAATAACGAGGCTGTTTTCTGGGGGAAGTCAAATGAAGTTATTTTTGCCTTTAAAATAAGGAATCATTTTGAAACAACTTTAAGTACTTCAAAGGGATAACTGCAAACAGATTTAGTATCACCCGTCCACTATATTTTCATTAACCCACTACACCTCTACGAATTATTTCTGGACATATTTACTCCATATTTTACCTGGACAAACTTGCCATTAAATGGTTAATATTTTTGAAAAGACGTAACAATTTTCGTTACACTTTGTTTTAATAAAAATACTCATTTATCGTTTCGTTTAGATAATCTTATTAAAATTTTCCCAAAATTTGTTCTATTTTACAGATTGTTTTGTATTAGCTGCTTTATTGGCCTGTGCTTATGCTAAACCTGGTGGCCCTGCCGCCTATTCAATTTCAGCTCCAAGTGCAGATCATGCTTCGGTAGGACAATCACAAGAACATACTGTCAAGGGTCATTATGGACAAAATTCTCAATCAGACTACTCAAGTCAAGTGCAAACCGCCCACTCACAATCACATGTACAACGTTCCAGCAAGTAGCAATGATGCTGGCACGCCGCTCCCGGTAAGTAAAACTAACAATGAAAACTAAAATACCAAAGCAAACAACAAATAAAAATAAACCAAATAAAAATATCCTAAAGCACTATTCACAAAATAAAATTTGCCACAGTAAGAAACTTGTAATCATTTATATCCACCCCCACCCACCCCTGCTACAATATTATAAACAACAAAAATAAATCCATACTAAACCACTAAAACCAACCTTCACTCAATTATTTGCCCTCCTCCAAACAAACATCATTTGTATCAATTTGAAGAAAAGAAAAAAAAAAGATATTTTCTTGTATTTTATATCTAACCATTTGCAAATCTAACAATATAAATTAAGGTCATGTAGTTTGCTGCTGCTCCTGTAGCTCATGCCATAGCAGCTCCTGCTGTGTATGCCCACGCAGCTCCAGCCATCTCACATGGCATTTCGTATGCCCATGCTGCACCCGCCATTCAGTATGCTCATTCTGCTCCAGCCTATGCTCATGGTGGTTTATGCCCATGGTGGCTATGCCCATGGTGGCTATGCCCATGGTGGTTACTCACATGGTATTACTTATGCTGCCGCCGCTCCATCACATGGTATACTTACGCTGCTGCCGCTCCTTCTCATGGTTATAGTTTTGCTACTGCTCCTGCTTATGGTCATGCATATTCTGCTCCAGCTTACTCTCATGGTGGTTACTCTCATAGCATTGGTCATTCTTATGCTGCACCCGTTTGCAGTGTCACATGGTTATGTAGCATCAGCTCCTACCGCCATTAAATATGCTGCTGCTGCTGCTGCACCCGCTTATGGTAGGTTTTAATATGAAAACAGGTAAAATCATTTTTAGGTGCTTTAAACGCTTTAATAGAATTTGCACAATTTTTGTATAGAATTTTCTTTTGCACTATATTTTAATTAACACAAAGTAGCAAATAATAATTTTAAATTTAAGATTAAACAGAGAGAAGGGAGAGCGATACATTTCAAACTATATTTATTCATTTAACTTTAAATCATGGCTTACAAGATTGGAAATGAGGGTTCGGTTATATTCCAAACAATTGTTTTTACATATATATTAAGTTTTTATGACATAGGCTACAAAGGCCATATTTAAGCTAAAAATTTACGAACATTTACTAATTTTACTAACCAGAATAATATTTCCCATGGGATTGTTATTACTGGCTGAAAATGGACCCTTGTCGCGAAATGGAGCAAAACGAAAAAAATATTCGTTTAGTTATCACAAGATCTGACAGTATTAAGGTGCTTTCCTGTGACGATAATGGCTACATCATTCTCATACTCAGTTGTTCTAGTAGCCTCGACCTCTTTGAGATGTCCATTGATCACATGAGCCCATAGAAAGTGGTAATAGAACACTTCCCTTGAGATTTGAATATGCACCACTTTCCGCTACCCCCCCCTACCCGCCCATTTCGCAAAAATTGCAAAATAGCCAAAAAGCAACCTACCTATTGCACAGCCTGTGTGGAAGCCACCGTTATTGCCACACTTTCTAGAATAGTATACGTGGACTCATTATTAAACTCTCAGGCAATATCAAGGAAGAATTCCAAGGAAAAGATCCTTAACTGAAGAGCCTTTTCGATCTGTGAGACAACTGAGTTAAGTACTGTCTCATCAGAATTGCCCTTCAGATAGAAGAAATGAAGAGAATACAATTGGTTTAAAATATTTGGGGTACAACTGATAATCTTTACTTGATTTCCGAAAATACTACGTTTATTTACCTCCGAAACCTAGGCAAATAATTAATTAAGTTGAGACTAATATATGTCATTAGGCGCCGATGACTAGTATGTTATATCCTATTTCACTATCTCATGAAAGATTATGCCGCCAGCACCACCCACCTGACAAACATCTGGTTCCCCCAGAGTTGTCAAACCAATACATACCAGAAAGTTAGTCATTATTAGGAAATTCAACGTCTCTTTACTTCAATATTTTTACTCTTCCATGAACGTCTTTTGGCCCTTCGTAAGTTGCGTTAATAAGATCTTAGCACATCTTTTATGCTCCTCCCAACACTCAAAGCGGTCAGCAGTTTTCGTTAATTTAAGAGCATTTTCAAAAAGAGATTGTCCTAGATTAAATCTTAATACTAACAGATAAGGGAATGTACCAGTTGTGGCCTGTAACCTTAACTAAACCATTCGTTTTTGTTCGTCTTGTTGCATGAATATTTCAAAACTGTCAATTGTCATCGAGTTTAATTTCCGCTATCACTACTTTAAAAAGTTTCGTCTTAATGTCGTTTCAAAAATACGCAATATAAATATAAATAAAAAGTGAATAACAAACAAGTTTTAAAGAATTTCCCAAATCGGATTTTTTGGTAAACGGTAAGAATTTTATTCACAATTTTTATAAAACAAATTGATTCAAACAAATATAATAAATAAAACAAAAATGAGAAAAATGTAATTTTCATAATGTTCCCTTGATATATTTTCTTATTTTTTTTGATTTTTTTTTTCTTAAAGTTTTAGTCTTCTTTAAATGGTGTACGCATCACTTCTTGGACAAATTTTCAACATGTTTCACAACAAAATATATACAAATATCGTTTTTGCTTAACGCAATTAAAAAAGTTAGTTCCGGTACATGCTCCCTAATAAGGAACTTTTGAGCTCTTTTGAAAATTATTATTTAACTTCTTAAATTAGTTGCCACAAAATGAGCTATGGCCAAAAGTGCCCAGCTAGTTGGACTCTAAGCTAATGTATTTGGATTTGGAATATTTCACTTAGTTTTTTTTATATAGCCCAAATACCAAGTGTAGGACCACATTAGGGAATATTTTTCTTACTTTTTCGAAATTAAATTTATACCACTTTTAAAATTACAAATGATTGTTGAATTATCACTAAATATAATTATGTTTGCGTTAGAGCTAATTGCAATTTTCAAACATTTATGTAAATATATTACCTGACAACCAGTTTAAAATTATCAATATCAATTTAAACTTTACTTTGCGGATGTGTATGATGCTTTCCATGGCAATTCCACCGCTACAGAAAGAAGTATATTGTATAAATGTCAAATTCACAGCATTCATATCTCCATCCGATACGAATAAAATTTGGGAAACTTTTTTAAAATTTTCCAAAATTTGGTCGAAAATTAACAGAATTTGCGCTCATTGTACTATATTACTTATAATAATTTTACGGAAATGGGGATGATTTTATAGAAATTAAAAAGAGAAAAATTTTAGTATAATAGATAACTCAATTTATCTCTGCCAAAAGTTGATGTGTTTCTATCGATGTAGACGGTTTCAGGGGGAATCTCGTATTTTTGAAGAAACTATTAGTTGAATATTTTCCTTCTTAAATATTATAATATTTGTATATTGAAGCAGACTTGGGCGAGGTCAATTACATTTAAAAATCATTCACTTGTGAAATTTTCTATATTATTTAAAATTTCAGACATACGCTCACACTTGTGGACTTAAACCGCTTCCGTGGAAAATTTTCAATTTTGTCAATACCAGACATGGGATATAATACCAATATCTGTGTATTTAATTACAAGCCAATTACTTTTTTGTGTTCAATTACATGTAATTGGGGTTGTAATTGAGTAATTGCCATTTAATTAAATACCCAACTGTTTTTACTAATCCCTATGTTTGGTATCAACAATTTTACAGATTTTTCAAGGAAGCGATTAAGTGTGAGGATAGGTCTGATATTAATAACGATATGGAAAAATTTCACAAGTGAACGATTGTGAAATGTAATTGACGTCGCCCAAGTCTGTATTGAAGTAATCTGTAATACATATAATCAAATTCCACACACGGTATGTACTTTTGATGTGCAAATATTAAAATATTTAATATTCAGCAAATGTTTTCTTAAAAACGAAGCCGAGGTAAAACTTGCTGGCACGATACAAAACATCTGAACTCTTTTTAATAATAAAAAAATATAGATATTTTGGCTGATTTTTTAGATACATTAAGTTTTTATTATACTGAAAATTTAAAACTCGTTCTGAATTTTTCTAAAATTTAAACATTAACTTAGTCAAATTTCTAGCATTTTCCATATTCAGTTAAATTATGAAAAGTAATATAATACAAATTATTACAAAATTCGAAAAATATTAAACTACCAGGTTAAAAAAAGTTATATCTGGTCATATATAATATCTGTCTTTGAATGGAGTCACATTACGGCTTATATCATTATACACAAATACATGTGAACATTTTTTTGAGAGAATTTTTTATATTGCACTTGATATTATTAGATGTCTCCAAATCGTACTCCATATATAACTCCATAATCTTTATAATTATAATCTAAATACATGTAGTGATCGATATTATTAAATATGGTCCCATGCTAAGTCCTATTAACCTATATGTGACGTCATACTGAACACATTTCCTTAAAATTATATATAGCTTTATATATAATCCCATACATATCGCTCATTTACTTCAATAACGTCATAACTCAAAAAATTTGATTTTGTAGAAAACGAGTTTAAAGTTTTCAATTTACTCCTACATTGAAGAAAAAAATAACGACATAATTTCTTCTCAAGAGGTGTTTATATTAGATATCTATACGACTCTTTTACACAATATGATACCTGATATAACGAATAATTGTACGTCATTAGCTCAAAAATCATGTTTTTTTGAGTTGTGATGTTCTTGAAGTAAATGAACGATATGTTGGCAAAGTTCAATATAAAACTAAGTTAGCTGCAAGTTAAGAGTTTATTACATATGGCTTTGCATATAACCATATTAATTTTATAAGAAAGTACTTTTTTTATATAATTTGAAATGAAAAAATGAGACAGACCCACATAAATACCCGAGTAAAACGTTTGTTTCTAATACATTTTTTTATATACACGTAAATGTTTTTGTCTGCATATTGCATTTAGAATTAGATAAATTAATCCAAATAAATATGTTGTCATATAAGCCCAGACATTGCAAAATACAAAATTATATACATTTAGATAATATGTCATAATTAAAAAAACACAATTTAATTTTGGATTAAATTGTATATATATATATATACAGATTCATACTAAAAAATTTGTCAATCTTGATAAAACAACTTAAGTCGTCTTAACCCTTAAATGCGCACAGTATCTTCAAAGATACAACCATTCAAAAATTTCCTACGACTTTATTTTAAGCTAATCAAAATGAAGACTTCACTAGTGTGTTAAGAACTCTCAAGCGCTCTTTAATAAAATACATTTATAAATAATATTTAGAATCGTACCTTTATTAACCATCAAAGTCAAAAAAATTAAAAAACTTCAAAATTAATTAAAAACTCAAGAATTGCGCTTTTTATGATATCGAAAAAAGGGCACATGTAATTTTAGAAAGTTTAAATAAAAGGCATTAGTGTTAAGAGGCAAATATAAGCTTTTGAATGATATATTTTTTTTTTGTTCCTAAGTCACTCCGTTTTTGTGTAACGGGCAATTTAAAATTTTGAAAATTTTGGATTTTTGCTTATAAAAGCGTAAAAAAAAATTATTTGAAAAATCTTGGTACGCAGTTGTTTTTTAATTGGCATTTCATATCATAAAAACACAATTTTATTCAAATCGAAGCTGTTGAGCATTTAAGGGTTAAGAAACTTCTCCCAATTTTTTTTCTTTTGAATACACATATTAAATCCCTTTTGGTTCTTAAATTTTTACACCTTATACACCACAAGATGTAGGACCCTCTAAATCAACTTATTTCGAAAAAGTATTATTTTCTGTTTGAAAAGGGACTCTTGTTATATACTCGTATATATTTATTTTTAAAAACATTCAATCTTTTCATTCATAGTATTAAATGTGCTAAAGTCCCAAAACTTATTTAACAAATTGTGAAAAGCAATCTGATGTAGGCGTGTCCCTATCCGGATTTCCATTCCTGCTAAGGAAATCTTCAGGGGACTTTGTTATTAGAATTTCTAGAGATATTTGTTATGTTAAATCACAAACTCAATGAGAAATTTCTTGTCCTCGTCTAGGAGCGAGATTCAAAATTTAAAATATCAAAGAAAAAACAAAAACAACACAAAAAATTGTCACAATTGGCTTTGTCATCTTCCAAATACTACTCTGTTTTTTGACAGACCTAGGCAATTGTAGTGACCGTTTATTCAAGTAAATCAACAATAGAAAATCATATGTTTTCTATTAGTGTCAGTTACATTTAAATTTGCACAAGCACCTGCATATTGTTATTTAAATTTATTTTTTCTTCGTAATTTTTTAAACATCTCGTTATGTTTCAATTAAAAAGAAGTTGGCTTTTTAAAATTATTAACGTCTACAAATTTTCATTCCTGTGTAAAATAAGTTTAGATATGATATATAATTATATCTGAAATTGAGTCTATTCAAGTATATATGATTCTATATATATTTATATATAAATCCATATATATTCAAATATAAATTTATTAATATTTATGTATAAACATGTCTGGAATGTTATAAACATGGTACATATAAATATGTCTGAACTCTGATATAATTGGATAGACTCAAATTGTGGATCTAATTATATATGGTCACATCTGGTCATATTTAAAACCCTTTCACTAGGGGTTTCAACTTAAATACTTTAGAGCAGCGGCTAAAATTATATGAAATCAGATATATATTTATCAAATTGGATATAATTTAATGTCCCGGATGTGGAACAAATCTCAGATAAAATATAATCGAAATTGATATAATTAGATACATGTAGATGAACCATTTTTCGCATCAGTTTGTATGTATTTTTATATGGGAACTTATCATTTGAGATATAAGGTTCATTTTATGATTTTAACAATTAAAAAAATTTGCTTAAATTCTGTTCCTTTAGGAAAATAAATGCCTTTTTAAGGCATTTTTAAGCTGGACAGATTTCATGGAAATCCTCATATGTATGCATTGAATGTACAATAGATTATCGGTTTTCCATTTTAGCTTCTAACGGCATATAAATATAATATGATAAACACGAGAAAATTGTCGTACGTTTATCACCCACACACTCATTACAACTACTTTAAAGTTGATGATTAGGGCTCGGAAGTTAATGAATTTAAAATAGAGTTTTATGTAAATAAGCTATGCAATAAAAATTAATTAATGCGCTTAAGATTTTAAAAACATGCATTTATTTTTGATTTTTTGCAATGTTTTTAAAACTATTAAAACAATTTAGGTGATTTTTGTCTTAAATGTGGTACAAAATTTGGAAATTAGTTACTGTATTTTTCAGTTATGTTTGTCGTCGTGAAAAAAAGTATTGTAAAAAAAAAAAAATTCAGGAAAATATTTATAAAATAAATATATTTTGCAGAAACGCATATTTTAGTAAATATAAAACAAATTGTAATAAAAAAAATGCATTTTTAATGTAAAATATGGCAATTTATGCATTTATAGCAAAATATGCAACAAAAATGCATTTAATTATGCATTTATGGCTAAATATGTAAAAATATGTATTAACAAATAGATGTGAATATATTGCAAATTGGTCGCAAAGATATTAGGTTCACTTTGTATTCCAGCTAACGACAACAAAAATGTATTTACATGAACTTCCGAGCCCTAATGATGATATCGTAAGAGGGAAAACTAAACACCACTAAGAACCTCGGAAAATACCATATAATTTACAAGGAATTTTGTATTATGTATCGAAGGCATTTCAGTACTATATACAATATAGTAAAAACATGAATATCAACAGGCCAAGACAAGTTAACAATAAATTAGGGGTGAAAAATAATTTACAAGGGGTATATTACAATTTAAGTTTCAAAGTAACTTTCTTCAGGGCCGTAGCCAGGATTTGGCAAAATGATTTGACAAAATTTCAAAAAATGCACTTAAAGCAATTTAGTTTTCGAAGAAGGTTATAATTTTTTAAAGTAATATAAAGAAATCCTCTCAGAATTTATAGATTTCTTATTGATTAGAAAGTTGACGAAATTCTAATCGGTTTTAAATTTTTTTATTCAAAATTTTTATTGGGATGCCAATTACAACTCTAAGTCGTTTTTACCTATGAACACTGCAAGTTTGTAGGCTTTTGATAGCAAAACTAATAGAATCTTAAAATTTACCCAACTCTAAATTTTTCTGCTATCAAACTATCTCAAAAGCAATAGGAAAACTCCTCCATTCTCATGATTTTTTTCTACACCCCCAAATCTAGTAATTTTTAATGCATTTGTCCGTTAGGTTCTGAATAATATTTTATTATTATATGAAAATCCCTGAATCAGTGGACTTAATCTAATTGATTAAAAGGACTTTTTCTTTCTCAAAAATATTAGTTTTAAAAATTTGATCCTACAGAAATTTTTAAAAATGTTAAAGAAATTTAAACATACAAATTATTAGCTTCCGCTTTGAACATTTAGCATTCTTGCCGTAAATAATGATTTTTGTTCGTTTTTTTCAATCAAAAAATCAATCACTTAGAACAGGCATAAAAAAAATTTATTGCACCATTATATTATTTTTTGACAATCTTTGCATATCCGTCATGATTTTTAAATTTCTGATTTTTAATGTTTTCTTTAATGGTAATGATTATGTTTGAGTAATAATAAAAAAAAATCAGCCATAATCATTATTTTGAGCAAAAAAAAAATAAAACTCAAAAATAATCATTATTTATGATTTTTATTTTTTTTCGCTCAAAATAAAACTCACTTTCTTTGCCCAACTCGTGGTACTATGTCAAAAATTTGATTATATACTGGGCATTAAGAATAGTAAAGCTGTATGTAAATCTATACCCAATTTAAACAAAAAAAAAAAAAAAAATCAATGTCACGAAGACTGCAAGCTGTTATAATTCAAATTGAAAGCAAACTAATACTAAAATTTTTGCCACATCATTTTAATTTTACGAGTATTTAGTCTTTTTATTGATTGTTGTTTAAATTGGGTACGAGTAAAATACTATTACTAACTCGGTCAATTATAAGAAATATTCCAAAGTGAGCACAATATAAAAAATTATTAAAATTAATAATAATAATAATATTATTATATCGTTGGAATTCAACATATCATATGTTGAACCACACTCCAAAAGTTCGAGGAATTTTGTGAAAGAAATTCTATGAAAGTGAGTTTTATTTTGAGCGAAAAAAATAAAAATCATAAATAATGATTATTTTTGAGTTGTATTTTTTTTGCTCAAAAATAATGTTATGGCTGATTTTTATTAATATTACTCAAAAATAATCACTACCATTAAAGAAATCCTTAAAACTCATAATATAATCTTTTTATTATAAAAACTCATAATGATTACGGTCCCTGGTTCTCTCCGATCTTATTGAAATTTGGATATGTGATAAAGAAAAAAAAAAATCTCAGTTTATTTTTGAACACGGTTTTGTTGTACTCGGAAAACAAAAAGTTTGATACCTATATTGCCTATGTAATGAGTTAGGGTTGACATTTGTTTAAAATATTTGAAATATAGGTTAAAAAGCTATTTGGAAAAAGTCACATAATAGCCGAACAATCACGAATATTGACAAAAGCCTACACCAGCTCAAATCAAATTAATAGGCATTAATATACATATTTGTTTAGCTTCATTCAACTATAAATCTTTAACAACACGCCAGTTTTAATGTCAATTAATGTTCCGTGAAACAATTCAAAATAAGCCAAAAAAAAAAAAAAAACGAAAATTGGGTAATTTTTGAACCCACTTTTTAACTCTTAAACATGAGATTGTGCCGATAAAAAAAATACGTGTTCTTTTAAAATAATGTTGCTATACTAACATACACTGTACTCAAGTATTTCAGCTGATGATGCGTTCTTAGGATCCAACAAACAGAACTAAAAATTGGAATTAAAGCTTCAGAACTTTTGAAAGCGCTTTCTTCTGATTGAATTTATTTTGCTTTGTGTGAGGTAAAAGACAGCCATTTTTAAATATTATATAAAAACAAAGCAATGAAATAGCACTTGAACTCGTTCAATGAACTGTTCATTAAATGAATGCAAGTTTTCTTAAAAATTTATGTTAAATAGCATTTTATTTATTTAAGGTTTCATTTACTAAGTGAATCAGTTCCACTTAAAACTAGTTTACTGAAACTAGTTTACTGAACATTTTTATTATTATTTCGTTTCCTAAAATTCTCTCTGCGGAGTTTTTGGTAAATTGTAACCTCACCAAAATTTGATGTCTGCAGTTTTTTTGGTAACATTTTATGATGATAATATTTGTTAAATAAGTGTTATCCTAGGTAATCATTGTGATTGATGTCCTTTTATGATATGAATACAGTATGCAATTCAAATAACGATGTTCTTGTAAACATGGCAAAAGACATGTCATTTGTAGTTGAAATATGATTGATTGGCTTTGCAACAAGAAAAACGAATTTATAGCAACATATGTGAAACAAAAGTTTTTATTGTTGAATATGAAGAGAAAAGGACAATATTCAAACATAACAATTAAGTTTTGCAGCCCAATGACGTGTTGTTTATTAACTTTATTTGTAGCAAAAAATACCATTTCTTAAAACATCCTTTTTAACAATCAAACTCGTATTATAAAAGTCATTTTCTTTGTCTCTTTTCACTCTTATATATATCCCAGTCCCAGCAAAAGCTCAGTTATGGACTCTCATTACTAGTATCTAAATAATAAGCAGTGGTGTTATTGCCAACTGCATATATTTCGGCGTCAAAACTCTTAATTTTTTTTCGACGAGGTCGTTTTTTTAAGTACCCAGTCAGAAACTGCCAGTGATACAAAAAATCAAGGACTGATATACTACTGGCTAACCGAGGAATTGTAAATAAACTACTGGCAGAACATTTGTTTACTACGCTTTACCAGTGTTTTCAAAAAGCGTTTTGCCAGTATTTGTTTTACAATTTCAGTGGTCTACAGAAAAAGTCATTGGCAAAGAATTGGTTGAGACCACTATGCCAAACTTGGAAAAACCAATTTTGCCTACGATATCCAATCTTAAATTACCAACGGCTCAAAAGTCTAACCCTGGTAAAGCATTTATTTTATAAAATGCCGTTGCTTTGTTTAAAAAAGTTTGTAATCGGAAGGTTCCGAGTTCGAGCACGGTTTCAGGCACACATTTTTGTTTGTGTCAATCTGGCGGCCACGGTTCGAATATCGGTGGGACCAAAAAAAATATACTTAAACTTTCTTTAATTTTATTTTGGAAAACATATTCTTAGACCAACTATTTCATGGTTTTGTCTGTCACTACACTTTTGAACAGACGAAAATTTTGTCTAGTGATGTTATCATTTTGGGATTGGGAAAGCACTTGTTACCAGCACTTATACCACTCCCTAAAGTGCCTTCCCAGCCGTGGTCCGTTTGCCTTTTTCTGACTGGGTGGTAATATAATGAAAATAAATAAATAAAAAATAAATAAAAACACATTATGGAGTGTCGGACAAGCACTGGGAACACTTCCAACGTTGGCAAATATTGGCATTACCATGAAGAAGATGGTCTAAAAATTAGTTTTCCAAAATAAAATCAAAAAAATTCATGTATACATTTTTTGGTTCCGCCGGGATTCGAACACTGGCCGTCAGATTGGTAGCCGACAGCTCTTAAGACTTAAGTAAATGATATGTATATGTCGGCACTGGCATAAATTTGGATGGAAACAACTTGCCAACGTTGGGAAAGCAAAAAAAATGCTGGTCTTAAAAGAGCTTTTAAAGAAACAAACAAAAAATAATTAAATATAAAAAAAATTTTAAAAATTTTCAAAAATTAACAAAAAAATGTTTGCCTGAAACCGGGCTCAAACTAAGAACCTTTCGACTACAAATTTTTTAAGCAAAGCATCGGCATTTGTATAAAATAAATGTTTTACCAGTAGTTGGATTCTTGAGCCGTCGGTAATTTCTGACTGGATAGCACTGGGGGAAACATTTTTGCCAATTTTGCCATAGCGGTCTCAGCCAATTTTTTGCCAATGATTTTAGCTGTAGACCACAGAAATTAATGTAAAACAAATACTGGCAATACGTTTTGTGAAAACGCTGGTAAAGCGCCTTAAGCAAGTGTTCTACCAGTAATTTATTTACAATTCCTCGGTTAGCCAGTCATATACCAGTGCTTGATTCTTTGTACCACTGGCAGTTTCTGACTGGGCACTTACGTGGTTATGAAAGACTTTTGCTGGTGTAGTAAAAAGTTATCATCATTATCACTATCAGGATGTTTTTTTTTCATATATGTGTGGGTGCTCTTTTTCATAAGTGTGTTTTCTTTCATATGTGTTGTTTGTATTAATAATTATTGTCACACTAAAAGTGCCTGCTCATCTGTGATTTTATTGCTTCATGATTCCATTTCCTTTTTTTTTAAGTTTAAGTTGATTTTAATTTTACAGGATGATGGTTTGGTAAGTTTAATCATCAATCAAATTATCATCTGTATATGATAATATATGATATATCACAGTATCACTGTGACTGAAGACAACCTGAAGAGTTTATAAAATTGTTCATGTTAAATATCGATAATAATGTGCTTTTGAGGAAATTTAAGAGCATAATAATAAATGAAGTCAAATGAAATGGAATAATGATATGAAATTGGGTCATTAAACAAGTGTTTAAATTGTAATTGAAGAGTGGAGACGAAAAAGGGTATATAGACCTTATTTTGGAAATCGCGTTTTTTTTACATAATGTAATAGAACTAGTACATTTACACTTGAATCGTCAAAAAAAAAAAAAATACTTTAAATGTAATATTTTTGTAACAATTTATAGTTTTTTTTTTAAATTTTTTTAAAATTAAGTTTGTAGAACTTTTACTTTTTTGGAAGAATTTAACAAATACAATAGTAACACAAACTGTTGATTGACAAAGTTCAAAGCAACTTCATAAACTTGTATTTTTATTTTTCAAATTTGTAAAAATTTCGTTATTGTAAGTGCTATTTACACCCTATGGGGAATGAGGAGTCAATTGAAATTAAAGTGACTGGTTAAAGATGGACTTATCACGGGACTGGTATAATTTAATACTGAAGTGGGTTAAGCAGTGTCAATTGTCCTAAAATTACCAATCCTGTGACTGGTAAGGGAGGACATATTACTTAACCAGAATGCTTATTAACAAGAAAAAGCCAGTTGGCCAGAATTCTACTCATTGGAAGCTGTTTAGTTTTAGTTTATTTATACGACATGAGCCTTTTGCGACAGTCTTGTGGTATGCCCATCTTTGGTTAGTCCTGTGGCATGCCACTATGTGGTTTAAAGCAGGACAAATGACCCCCTCCTATGACAAGCCAATGTTAAAGTTGCCAGTTATTTACATAGGGTAGGGTATAGCAGAGGACCGGTCTCTGGCACGAAGGAACCGATCCTGTGGCACACGCGGGAGCGGTCTCATTCCCCATATGGTATTTAAAGTAGGAAAGGGTATCTATATATCCAAAATAAAAACAACTTTATAAAAATATGACAAAAACTTCTGATCACTAAACTTGAATGTGATCATCTAAAGGGTTAAAAGATAATTATGAGCTATTTCATCGCATTCAATTAATTTGTTAAAATTACATTTCTGACTAATAAAGTTTACTAAATATTGATACATTTATATTTAATGCTTTCATCTCTTTAAAAAATTTCCTTAATGTCCTTTAAAATTTTTTTAGCTAATAAATAATGGTGTTCTGGTAATACGGTTCAAATTTCGTCATCGATAATAAATACTGCACGAACTTATAATTTTTACAAAAATAAATTTTTCTCTGTATACCCTTTATCAATATTTTGCTAATTTTCAAATTAAAGTTTTTGCAACTTCTACTCATTTTTTATATAAAATTTTGCATATTGATAAATGTATTATAGATATGTAGCTATGACAAAAAAAAAATTATTTAATAATATCAAGTTTTGACCATTTCCTTAGTTTTTCTCTTCTCCTGAACAATTTACTTTATGGTCTGTATACCCTTATTCGCGTCAGCTCTTCAATTTCCGTTGTATTGAAATAAGGCAATGTTTTAAATTATATTTTAATAGGCATTATTTAAACGATGTGACAAATTTAAACGATGTCTAAACTTAAATTTCCTTTAGATAATTAAATTTCAAAGACTTGCTTCCAAAAAAGAATTTGTATGAAAACTTCCTTAGTCCTTTGAGATCGAATCTGCATGGAAAAATTTCTTGATTTTCATGTTTAATGTAAAATAATTTAAAAAGTATTACACTTTCTCTATGGTTATAGGGGAAAGGTTTGTAGGTTGCCACCCCTCAGCTTTTTGCCATTTCTTACTTAGCGTTCCGATTGCAATGAAATTTGGACAAGGCATAAATTACGTCATATTAAGCTCCAGTTTTTGATTTTGAACCTTCCAAGCTCACCGGGGCGCCAATATGACTACCCAAAATAGGAAACGTATTGGATATAAAGTTTTGAGTGCTCGCCATTTTTTTGATTCTAATCCGATTTTCGAAATATGTAATTTGCTAGTAGAGTAGTAGAGGCTAACAAAAAACATGCTCACATGTCTGGTTACCTCTAATAGTACCCGAGATATTCGAATTTGAAAATGTGAAATTCCGAAATTGGTCCGACTAGGGTCCAGCTTTCAGAAAGCTTTTTTTCCTGTCGTATGATTTATTTTTACCAAATGCACTCGGATTATTTGCAAAATTTGTGACAAACGCATGTGAACGATTTATTTTTAAAACTATTTCGCGAACATTTTAGCCACCTTTTAAATAGGCTGAAATATTCTCTTTTAAAGGGTCCGCCATCTAACTTTTTTTTTTTAACTAGTGCTTATTTCGTGAATGGTAACACTTAGCTCATGTCTGATTTGACAGATAATTAGTTTTATCCTTCCGCTGAACGAATATGGTCCGTATGTTCGTTATCTTGCGAAAAAAGTGAAAGAAACTGGCATCCTCATCGATAAAACAAAGCGTGAAAAGCCAAAAACAGTGCGTACACCCGAGAATATTGCTGCTGTGGCAGAAAGTGTGCGTGAAGCGCCCATCAACATCAATTCACCGTCGTTCTCAACAATTGAACATTTCGGAGACATAATTGAGACGAATTTTGCATAAAGACCTTGGTATGACGCCATACAAAGTCCAATTGGTTCAGAAGTTCAAAAAAAAAAAAAGTTATTTGGCGGACCCTTTACAAATCACTTAGATATGAACCGCGCGGCATTTTATTGTAATTTGATTAAAATTGCATAATAAACAAAAATAATTCTTTAACTTGTTTTTATTTACTATTCTTCTTGTTGTGAAGAGGCACTAACAAAATATTATTACAAAATTTTTCTCTTAAATAAATTAAGTAATCTCTTAAATTTCACTAATAAGAGATTAGTTATTATACACTTAAAAAAAGTTAAAAGTTTGTAAACAAATGTTTGTAATATTGAGAAAAACAGCAAAAACTCATTTGTAGTTATAGTTATGTAACGCAGTGTATAATGTGGAAAATGATTATAAAAACTCTTCAGATTATTTTACTTGCCTTTTAGAACCTAAATATTGCTGGTTTATCTTCTTACAGCTAAAATTTTGTATTAATATTAATGTTATATTTAGAATATGTTGAAAGACGGTACTTTCTGTGTATTCAAAAGCAATTTAAAAAGCTTTTAAGAATAATTTGGCATAATAATTTGTCTCAAGGTGTATTTTTTGTAAAACATAATACGTATACGACGAGTACTAAATAAAACTTTATAATAAATTTTAATATAAATAAAATATAGGAACTTAGCATATACAACTTTTTTTTTTTTAAACAATACATGAAATTAGTAGAATTTTAAATAATTCTTGAATTTTAAATCGTTTTCACTTCAAGAACAATTAAGTATTATTGTTTACAAGATTTTTAACAAGTTTATGAAGTTAAGTTAAGTCTGTATAACTTTTGTTTAAATAACTTTTTATAAATTTTTAATAAAATATTATAAAAATAATTTTGTAATATTTTATTTTAGCTCATGGTGCTGTTTTAGCCGGTCATGGTTTAGGTTATGCTGCTCACTATGCTGCTCCAGCCCCAGCCTATGCTGCACATTACGCTGCACCAGCTTTAATTAAGTAAGTAAACTGGCAAAATATTGACTAAAGGTAAAGAAATAACTACACACAGAGAAAAATGTTGGCATTTGCCAACTAAAACTTGGTTACTGCGACTAAAATCAGTTGGTACAACTTAATATTGGTTTTCACAACAAAATTTGTCTAATACAACAGAATTTTAGTTGCCACACCAAAAATGTTAAGAAATCACTTTAGAAATGCTGAGGTTAAGAAGAAGAATAAACGTTTTCTCTAAAAATTATAAACACTATTCATTTTTAAATCAGACTAGACTTTCTTTTTTATGGACAGGCTCATAAAATTGTATTATTATTTGTGTCTTATAATTGTCAGATTGTCTCTATATGATAAATTTTTTAACAACTTGAGGCTGTAAAATCAAACCTGCGCTCATCTTACATTACAAACGTAACAATACCAAGTCATGACCGTTTAGCGATCACACCCAAGTATGGCCTCGAATCTAATGCAGCTTAATTGCAGTTTTCTTTCCTATTAGCTTTTTCTATTATTGTATATTATACTCAGAAGTGACAACACTAACAACACAAATATTCTATTTTTAGATTTTTGTTTATTTTTCTAATCTCTCAATGTTACCAGATTGACATTTCATTAAGGTTCTACTAACCGAATTTATTGGTTGTAGTTAACAATATACAATATACAATTTTCAATTTCGTTGGCACTTTATTTTTCTGTATGTATATGAGACATTTTGCTCGGTCACACTTTCCGTAAACCACAAAATGACATCACAAGGAAGGTGCTTGAGTTCAACCCCCAGGGTAGTAGAAGAATTGGTCGTCCGAGCAACACCTGGAGACGAAATACGCTAAGGGAAATTCAAGATGCAGGGTATTCCTGGAACCAAATCAAACACATAGCCGAAGACAGAGCGGAATGGAAAAAATTTGTTGTGGCCCTATGTCCCTCCTAGGAATTTAAAGGATTATATATATATGAGACATTTTTAGTCAACTGCAACGCTTTACGAAAAAGTATATCGTATCGTGGTCAAACTTTATGTATTTATGCTCCTTTATGAGATAAATAAAGCACGAAACATATTTTAAAAATTTTTTCCAAAAATCGGGCGAAATAACCCGTTTTTAATAAGCATAGATTCCGTGAGAAAAAACTTGTCAGAAAGATAAGTTGGTTTCCAGGTGTACATTTTCAGTAAATTTTAAAGCCTACACTCTCATAAAAAATTCTAAAATTTCATAAACCGAATCGAGTCGGTTTCTGCAAAATCGTAAATTCGGTTGTCACACCCGAATTTAGTTTGCTCAAATTTATATATCCCTGTGCTGGTAGAGAGAAAATAGCACAATTTTGTTATTGAAAACAAAAATGGATTAATTTTCCACATACTTCCGTTTTTACAAAAATGGAAAACTCTTGATTTGATCAATGAATATTTTTAAAAAGTACATGTAGTATTTTTCAAATCATTATCTGGCAACCCTGGATTAACATCTTTAAACATTTTTAAACCACGTTTGTTGCCAACACTACAAATTTGAATATGTTTTTTACTGCGTTGTTATATATCGCCTTCGTATCAATTGTTATAGACTCTTAATTATTGACTAGTATTTAAAGATACATTGGTAGATAATGGGTTAACATAAGACTTATAATAATCCATTCTTAAAGCATGACAAACAAGATGTCAAAACAACGAAAACTTTCATACAATTAACAAATTTACTTTATTTTACGAATTTGTTTTTTTCATATTTTTATGCATGGATTATTATCAGTGTAGTGACAAAATAAGTAATTTTTAAAAATTAGTTTGGTATACCTGGTAAGCCAGATTGAAAGTACAGCGATATAAATTTGTACGTAGTGTTAATGAATTCCTTCATTAATACAGTGAATTTTTTCATAAAAAAGTACCCAAAGAATTATTTCATTGAATCAATTAAAAATGTTTCATTAAATAATGTTTAATTAATGGTTTCATTGATCGAATGAAAATTTCATAGAGTGCATTTTTTTCATTAGTTCTAGCATAAACATTATAAAAGTTTCATGTGTTTAATTAATAAAATACATTGTTTATATGAACTATTTTTCATTGCTTTTTATTGCAACACAAAAAATGTATTTCTTAATAATCCACTTTTTAAAGAAGTTGAGATTTTAGCCAAAAACATCATAAATTTTTACAAAAGCACTTATGTCGACTTAAGATTTTTTTTGTAAGAATTTTGTATTCATTTCACATTAACCCTTTATACATTAAATGGTTTGAAACTGTTTTAAATCAATTTCTTTTAAAGTTTTAGTTAATTTTGTTTAAAAAATGTATGTAATTTCGCACTTGTTTAACAAAGTGACATAACTCAAAATTTTCAAAATCCATTTTTTGTAATAAAATTACATATAGCGATCATCTCTAACCACTGTAAAAATATTATATCGGTCTTTGTACAATGTTTTTGTAAAACTGTCTTTGTAAAACCGTCTTTGTAAAATTAAATTTGTTTAACAAGTTTTATTGTAATATGGGGAGTTTAACTTCAGCGATTATTTTTAAAATCCAAAATGTACTATACAGTAAAAAATCACATAGTAATCACGTTAAACAATATTTTTTTTGCATATTACAAGTTGAAGTTTTTATTGAAAAAATTCGACAAATTTTCATTGATTTAATGAATTTTTTTTATGAAATTATGAAAAAATCAAAAAAAAAGTTTATTGAAAAAATTAACAATATTAATGAATTTTCATTCAGTTAATGAAATTATTCATTAAATCAATGAATCCATTTCAATGAAATCGATTTATTAATGAAGATATGAAGGAAAATTCTATTAGTGTAATTTCTGGTAAACAAAATAAAAAATCCTTTCTTCGTTGACTCCCTATCTAATAGCCAGACATGGGCGCAGTCAATTACTTTTAAAAATCATTCATTTGACAAATTTTTTAATGTCATTAGTAATTTCAGACGTACGCGCACATTTGTGGGCTTAAACGCTTCCTTAGAAAGTTTGTAATGCTTTTAATACCAAACATTTCATACTCAATTACAACCCAATTATGTGTAATTCGACGTAAAAAGTAATTGGCCTGTAATTGAATACACAAATATTGGTATGTTGTCCCATGTCTGGTATTGAGAAAATTGGAAATTTTCCAAGGAAGTGTTAAAGCCAATAAGTGTGAGCGTAGGTCTAACATTATTAATTATATTACAAATTTTACAAGTGAATGATTGTGAAATGTAATTGACGCCGCCCATGTCTGCTAATAGCACACTTTTAAAGTCATTGAATAAAATTTTTAACATTTCAATGTTCAATTTAAAACATGCATGGTAACCGATTCCATGCGGGTATCGGTAAGGGTAATGCTATTTTCTTTTTTTGCGGTAACGGTCTTTTAGGGCTATCGATATATGAGTTATTTCGGCTATCGATATATGAGCGTTAACGGTATTTTATTTATTTCGGTAACGGTATTTCAGCAGTAACGGTATTTTAATTATTTTGGTAACGTTATTTTAAGGTAAGCAGTTTTTTAGTTATTTGGGTAACGGTATTTTAAGCGTTACGGTTGTTTTATTTATTAAGGTAATGTCAATGCACACTGTTTTTGCCCCATTATGCCCGAGTTCTAATAACTGGCTAGTTTATGATCAAGCTTTGGGGAAAAATATATGTGTCTATTTACAGCGATTTTTTTTTAATCAGATCTTGGCAATTATTCCGGTAACGGTATTTTTGGGATAACGATATTTTAGTTATTTCGGTAACGATATTTTAAGGATAATTATATTTTAGTTATATCGGCAACCGTATTTTACTAATAACGGTATTTAAATTATGTCGGTAACGGTATTTTTGGGATAACGATATCCAGTTGAAAGGGTTTTGAATCGATAACGATATTTTAGCGTTATTTCCTGCCATTCCTGATTTTAAAAAATTTTTATATTCTTCATCGACCATTAAACTATTTTCTTTTTTTATCTCTTTTTTCCTTACAGAGCTGCTCCTGCATTAGTGCATACTTCCGTTGCCGGACATGGTGTGCATTACGGTTACTAAACATTATAAAAAATAAGAAGAAGAATGTCGAAACAGAGAAAGAACAACTCCCGAACATCTTACCCTTACCTACCATATTATGTATTGAAAAAATGTATTTTAAAAATAAAGTAAAGAAAACAGTTAAAAAGATTTTGTAAATAGTTTACTTTCGTTGCTTTAATCTCAAACAATAATATAAAACAAATAATACATAATGATGATAATAATGAAGTTTTAAAGGGACAGAGAGCAAAAAAAATAGTATTAAACACAATTTTTTATGATTCCTTTTCCAAAATTTATTATTTTAAAGCTGTTATTATGTAAATAATTTATAATCAAATTTATCGCGGTTAAATTTTACTATGTAAAACAAAAATCACTAAGAAAATTGAAAACAAATAATAAAGATATGATTTGTCTAAACAAAGAAAATGTAATGATATTTTATTTGAATTCAAGGTAATAAATAATAATCATACGCCCCGTCGTCTATGATATCCCAGGCTAGAAAAGCATTACCATATAAGAGGTTATATCAATACTTATTTGGTAGTGGCAAGTACTTACAATTGTCTTTGTTATGACATCATTACTTTTATAAGAACTAAACTTAAACTAAACCTAGACACCTTAATAAAAGTAAAAAATATGTGGTTACCTATATGCTTATTAGTATTGACAAAAATAATGAGTTTAAAAATAAATTTTCAAAAAAACTAAATTTAATAAAAAAATTCGAACCTGGGACTCCAGGTTGCCTGTCAAGCGCTCTACCATTGGAGCTATCTCGACATGTTATACTTGATAGATAAAAACATAAACGAATTGCTTACACAGAATGTCATTACTTTCCAACTTACCAAACATCGAAAATAAGTTGTTATTAGAGTTGCAAAAAAAACAAAAAAAAAATAATGAGTCCTGATATAGATTTTGAAAAAATATTTAGATCATTACTTTTATTCAAAATAATGATAAAAAATAAGTACTTATTGGTAACGTATTATTTTTGGCAATTAAATGATTATAATTAAGAGTGTACAAAGGATATTTGTTAAATTTTTTTTTTTTTTTTTTTTTTTTTTTTTTTTATATAATTTAACCAATACTCAGGGGATGCCCCCTACTCATGCAGTGCATTGTATTGATCAGGAAAATAAGGTATGGGAAGGAGGAAAGAGGGAGTAGTGTTTGTGGATATTTGATTTAAATTTTTCTAAATTGTAAGTAACAGGGAAGACTTCTGCGGGAAGTTTGTTCCACATACGAATCGTTCGACTAAAAAACGAATTTTCTCTGTAATGCGTTGTGCGAAACACAGGACAATCAACTACAAACGGATGTGCTCTACTAGATAAGCGAGTATTACGAATAAAAACTCGGGATCGTGGAATAAGTTCACTTATCTCAGATGAGCATCTCCCATGGTAATATCGATAGAAAAGTGTCACACAACCCACATTCCGACGATGCTCCAATGAATCAATAGAGTTGGATACACTACTGTCATTGATAAGCTTCACCGCCCTCCCCTGAACACGGTCCAGAAGCTTCAGAATAGACAATGGAGCCCCTGCCCATATATGAGAGTTGTATTCCAACTCAATTTGATTTTGAATTTTAACGTCTTTTTCAGACAATTGCAATTCATATTAATACTATAATTAATATGCAATTTTATTTAATTTTAATTTTGAAAGGCGTGGTAGAGAAGAATAAGTGTATTTTCTAAAAATCATAACTACATTGTAAATTTTTCAATTTTCTGAATCAGACTGCGCAGTTTCTGGTATTGAACCTTCGTCAGTGACCCTGTTTTTTTTTTAATAATGTAATATTTGTTATGTTTTTTATTTGTTCGATTGCGTCTATATGAAATTTTCTGTGCAATCACTGACCGTGGAAAATTTACAATGTAGTTATGATTTTTAGAAAATACACTCATTCTTCTCTACCACGCCTTTCACAATCAATTTTAGTTTACAACAAAATCGTGAATGCAAATCATATATACAGTTTTCGGAGTCCAACGATAAATTTAAGCTGTTTCTTATTATATTTTTTAAGTCATATAGCTGTATTATACACTAAGGAAAAAAAGTCTGTAGTCGCTACGGGAAATTCTGCTGATATTACGGGAAATTTAACTATTTTGAGCCTTGCGGTATTTTTTTTCTAAATTAACAAAAAATAATATATTTTCAAATATTATCGATTTTTAATTTTGGCGATTTGTTCCAACTTGCTTGTTTTTTTTTATTTTAAGGGATGTTTTTAATTTTTGCATTGGTTTTCCAATTTATTAAATTTTTAGCGATTTTTAAAAATTTTTATGATTGTTTCAATTTGTCGTTTTTTGTTTTAATTTTGAACGGCTTTTTAAATTTTGGTGCTGTTTTTTAATTTTGCTAATACTTTTAAATACTGTAACTTTTTAATTTTGGTGATTTTTTGCCCAACTTTTAGGGGATAGTTTTTGTTTAATTAAAGTTTCAAAAGTATTTACAAAAAATTAGTTTGAAAATAAATAGAATGTTTAATTTAATTTTTAACAGATACGATTAAAAATTAATTGAAAATAAAATCAATTAAATAGTTACAAATTATTTAATTGATACTACGATTTGTTTAATAGGACCGAATTCAATTAATCTTTCTATCGGATCAACAAATATTTTAATTGAAAGTCGATTTTAGTTTTTTCTGTGTAATACAATGAAATTAGTACAAACAATTAGTAAGCAAAAAAAAAATTAGTTTAAAAATGTTTTAAATCAAATGTTATGACTTTTTTTTAGCAAAATTGTCCAAAAACAAGAAAAATATTTCTTATGTTCTCACTTTTAGGTAAAAGTTTGTTTGATTGATTTAAATGATCAAATTTCAAACAAGAAATAATATTTCGAACATTTAAGCAAGTTTAATAAAATTTTTATGATATTCAAAATAAAAAAAAATTATAAATATATAATTTTATATAAAAAATAGTTTGATTAAAATCAAATAATTGAATTCTATTGGTAAAAAAAGCAATTAAACTTTTGTTTGACTTCGAACTCACTTTTAATTTAAAGTTTGATAATATGTTTTAATTGTTTAATTGAAAATGAGTTGGGTTGACACACGATTTACAGTTTTTATAACCCAAAACAAAATGACAAAATTTAAAGAAATAGCTAAATTCCAAAAAATTGCTAAAATTAAAAAAAAAAAATTCACCAAGCTAAACAAATTTTGAAGACTTTTTTTTTAAATTTTGGTGATTTTGAGGATTTTTTATTTAATTTGACTTTTTTTAAATTTTGGCGATTTTATAGAATTTTGGCGACTTTTTAAACTTTTGAAATTTTGAAAAAATATTTTTCCCTATTTTTAGTGATTTTTTCCAACTTTGGATTTAATTTTTTTTCTTTTAATTTTGATGATTTTTTTTTTTAGTTTTGGAGTTTTGTGCGAATTTTGACGATTTTTTTTTTACAATTTTGTGATTTTTTTTTTGCAAATTTAAATTCAAATTCAATAAAATTTAATAGATATGATGAAAACGTTGATTGAAATAAATCAATTAAATAGTTAAACATTTTTTAATTGATTAATCTTTTAATTAAATCAACAAATTTTTAACTGAAGTTCGATTTTAGTTTTTTCTGTGTAACTTGTACTAATATTATTTAATATTCAAGGTCAACAGTTTAAAGCCGTAATGTTAAGGTTCTCAATTTTGATTTCAAAATCATTGTAGTATCAAAAAAAAAAAATCGATTTTCAAAATTAAAATTTTAAATTTAAATTTTTGATTTTAGATTCGAAATCAACGACTCATATTTTTTGATTACAATCCAAACTAGTAGTATTTTAAAATTTATGACAGCCATTTTTAATTAAATTGAAGACCTGAAATCCTTTGAAAGCAAGTGAATAAAATTCTTTATAAGAGTTCGTCAGAAAAGTATAAAGTTTATTTGTTTTTGGGATATTGTCACTTTTTAAAATTTTTTAGCATGTTTGATATAATTTTTATTAAAAATAAAAAAATAAAAAAATAATTTAATAAGAAAAAAAATGGCGTTATTATTTTTTTAATTTCCAACTCCTTCCACTGGTGCGCGGCTACCAAATAAGCTGATTTATGGTCCCTTTAACTGTGGAGCAAATATAGCTGTATTTATACGAAATTTGAATTCGCCTTTCGATTATACACCAACAATTATTTAACAAAAACAAGTTTCCCCGTCCACCATTTAGGAAATATAGTGGTCGAAAAAATCATTTTTTTTTCAAAAAAACTTATAAAATACTTTTTGATTATACACAATCAAAAATCATTTTTAGCAGAGAAAAATTGTGCAAAATTTTCGGTGTTTGCTAACACAGTTAAAAGTTTAAAATGTTGGCTTTACTAAAATGCAATAATATATTGATTAACAACTTTTTTACGGGCAGCGATATATTGAAAATGCGTGTGCCATTAATTTTTTAGCTTAAAATACTTTTTCATTGTGTGTGTTAAAAATATTTTTGTTTTGAATTTTTTTTACAAAATTGTTATCTTAATAACTTTTTAACGGTTCGCGATATGCTTAAAATTTGTGTACCATTATTTTTAGTTGGAAATACATTTTTTATGGTGTGAGAATAAAAAAAATATTTTCAAGAAACATAGTTATCCGTCCTCTTTTTTGACCATACGGTGTACTTTTTAAACCGGGAAATAATTTTTTTTTAAATAATTTTTCGCGTAAATTAAATGTCAGATTTACATTTCTCATAAATTATCACCTTTTTGCTCTGTAGTTTTTGACCATCTATTTTTAGCCAGTGGAATTAGTTGATTTAAAAAAAAATAATATGGCAGTTTTTTCTATTTATGCAAAAACCGTATAAAAAATTATGATATCCTAAAATCAAATTTTTGAGATGAACTCTCTTCTGTAGATTCACCCATCATTTTCAGTTTTTAAATTCTTATTCCTGAATTATGACCAGTGACACATTTAGCCTTCAGTTTTGGTTAAAGCTATTCAAACTGGCCCGTAAATTTAATTTCAAGCTTAACAGTAAAAATTTCATTCACTTAATGAAAAGTGATTAACATTTTTTTTTTTTGTATCTATTTACAATTTTAATTAAGTTTATCCAAAATATTTGTTTCCCCTTGTGATTTAATCATTTAATTATGACCTCTGACATCAATTAGCATTCAATTTGATTGACTTATTAAATGTTTATTTAATTGATTTAAATTTTCACATTTATAATAAAACGTTTATAAGTAAATAACAAAAAAAAAATAAAAAATTTAACTGAAATTAATCCTTTAATGTCATTCATTTGAAAATTGAATTCTATCGACAAGACCGGATAACATTGAACACAATATTTGTTTATGCTGGCAAAAATACTATAGAGACTGGAATTTTGCAAACTTCATAGTAATAGTTATTTTTTATTTTGCTCGTTTAGATGACTGTGAGATTATAGAATGATAGAATTTTATTTTTTTTCTTCTTCTAAATGTTTCTATTTCAGTGAAGTGACAAAATATCACTACTGAGGGAAAGTATACGAAGCGAAACTATATAGATTTAGATGAAATTTTTAGATGTCCATAGAGAATTGAGATCGAGATGAGACACCCCAAATCAATATTGATTTTGATATAATTATGTAGAAATTATAAGAAATTTCGGTAATTTATTTCATGAAATAGATAACAAGAAATAAATCCTTGTTTGGGATATTTTTATTTTGGAGAATGTCGAGAACTTTTAGAAATAGATACTAATACGCAAAAAATTAATGTATTAGTCAAAACAGAAATCTTGTTTGGCTGGGTCGATTTTTTGGACCATTTCTATACCCTATTCGTTGAGATTTTTCAAAAACAGTTAACTTTTAATCTAGAAAGGTTAAGGATAAGAAGTAGACCCAGCAAAACTTTGGTAATGGGTGCGATAAAGTAATGCATTACCTTGTAATGTGTACTCCTTACCTGTATCATTATTTTCCAACAAGAAGTAATGATTTACCGATAATTGAACACTCCTGGATTACCTTGTAATGAGACCTCATTACATTTTACATTACTTCAAAACATAAAATAATGACTTACCGATCATCAATTACATAATGCATGAATTATAAACGTAAAGTAATTATTAATATATATTTTTGAAAATCTATTTATAGACACATTACTTTGTGATTTTTTGTAGGCATAATGGTAAGGTGTATATTTTTGATATCACGAACGAAAACACGAAGCACAACAACTCATCTACATGTTAAGCAATAAAATATTGTATGTATCGATAGCTCAGTTGGTAGAGTTCTCGCCTAACTAATTGTTAAATACCAGAGACCCCAGGTTCGAATCCCAGCATGACCAAGTTATTTATTTAATAAAAAATAAAGTTATTTATTTAATTAAAAAAAAAATCTGTAAAAAAAAAATCTATTTATAGACACATTACTTTTTCCCACCATGTAACCATATAAGTAACCAGTTACTTTACCCACTACAAGGTAATGAGTTACGTTGAGGCTCATCGCCTGTAAAATTCATCAATGAAGTAACGTGTAAAGTAATGCATGAAGCCCTATGGCGATACATTACTTTACCCATGATTTGATAATGTGTGGTTTTGCTGGGGAATTAAACGTTTTTCTCTAAAAATTATAAACTCTATTCATTTTAAAATCAGACTAGACTAGTTTCTGCTTTCTTAATGGGGCAGGCGTCATCAGTTATTTTCCATTTAAATTGTATTATTATTATTATTATTTGTGTCTTATAATGATGGTCTCTATATGATAAATTTTTCAACTACCTGACGGCCGTAAAAATCGAACCTGCACACAGAAAAATAAAGTGCCAACCGAATTGAAAAGTGTATATTAATGGTGGCAACTGATAAATTCAGTTAATACAACGATATTTACATTAGATTTCTGAATATTTTGGATATTGCAACTTAAATTCAGTTGAATTAACCGAACTTTATTATAAAAACTAATGTAAAGTTGTGCCAACACTCTGAAGTTCTTAATAACCGAAATTAAGTCGTAGTAACCAAATTTTAGTTTTCAAATGAAAAACTATTTCTCTGTGTGTGCGTTTCTTGTTACATTACAAACGTAATAATATCAAGTCATGACCACTCAACGATCACACTCCCATGTATGGTCTTTAATACAAGTGTAATTGCAGCTTTCTTTTCTATTATTATAATTTAAAATTTTTTATGTTTTTTCTATCATTTATATAAATTTTAAAATAGTCTTAAAGTTTAGCTAAGTACACTTTCCCTTCGATTTAATTTTTTGTTTTGTCAGGTTTATCCTGCATTTATGTGAAAACTGCGAAACATAACACTTTTATTCACTGCTCTTCCCAGTGTAAAAAAGCATTATCATATAAGTGATTATATACATATGTACATCTTTGGCAATGTCAAGTAGGGTAGAAGAGGAAGGATTCGTCACTGAGGCACATATGCCAACCCCGATTTTAGATGTAGTTAAAAGAGTTATTGAAATGTTCCTAACCATAATTTGTGCCGTCACCAAATTTTACATTTGTACTTCACGTGCAGTGTTGCCATTTTAGCATATTTTCTGTTTGATTTAGTAGATTGAGTTTCGAAAATGCATATTTTTTATAAAAATATGCAAAATGCTGTTTAGCAACATTTGTTAAAATCAGATTTTTAGCGTATTTTCCAGGGACCGTAATCATTATGAGTTTTATAATAAAATTACACAATAAGGATTAAATATGAGTTTTAAGGATTTTCTTCAATGGTAATGATTACACGGTGCGACAGTCCAAAAAACCTGGGACCGGATATTAT
Organism: Delia radicum; assembly: GCA_021234595.1. Classification (NCBI taxonomy): domain Eukaryota; kingdom Metazoa; phylum Arthropoda; class Insecta; order Diptera; family Anthomyiidae; genus Delia; species Delia radicum. Next base: position 233,640,191 of record CM037852.1, read on the forward strand.
TTTTCTTGTAGGGCTTGTCGAGTAAAACAAGATTCCAATAGTGAAATATGCCGGACACCTCCAAAATCCGGATTTACGGTTAAAAACCCGGTTTTTGTACCTTTGCGCACTTATAAGCGTGTAATTTTCTTAATATTGATCCGATTTCAATTTCTTACTAGATTTGGAAAGAAGAAACTGAGATCTTTCGAATGATATATAATTTATCTAAGAAAACTTGAGAAATTTGGGTGTTATTGTCGAACAAACACAAATTTTGTATATTTTTCAAAAATTTTTCAACTTTGGTGACGTTTTTATACATTATTTTATTAAGAAACTATAATACTATTGACTGAGTTATTAAACTTTTCATGAAACAAACTTTTAAACAATTTATACAAATTTTATTTTTGGTTATGTAACTCAAAAGTGTTTGCTTGACCGATTTTTTTTTAAATCAGCATCATCAGTTTCTCGTTTAAGTGACCAGCAATATTCTGAACTCATTTTTATCTTATTTTTTCCTTCAAAGCGTTTTTCAATAGTTGCCATTTCCTGGTGAAAATGTTCGCCTTGTTCATCACTGAACTGGCCCAGGTTATCTACGAAAAAGTCCAAATGCGAATGCGAAAATGAATTTTTATGGACATGTTGCAGCCTATTTCACCATACGCACTTAAAAACTCATTGACAACTGTGACATAGTCGTCGATTCTGTGATTTCCAAGGAAATTATCGCATAGCGCAACAAAACTCTTCCATGCACGTCTTTCAACGGAACTTAGCTTGTTAGTGAAATCTGCATCTCTCATAATTTTTTCGAATTTGAGGTGCAATAAAAATACCTAAAAGTTATCAAAACAGATAAAAACGATGAAAAACGTACTAGATATGTAAACAAAATAATTAATACCTCCTTTTATTTTGGCTTCACTTAGTTTTGGGAACACCGCTTTGAGAAGACAAAAAGCGTCGCCATTTACATCTATTTTTTTTTTGCAAATTGTTTTATGTATCCCAGTTTAAGATGCAGTGGTGGCAGAATAACGTCCTCAGCTTTAACTAATTGGTCATTTAAAATGTTTTTCCTGCCTATTCTATGTGACTCGCGAGATGGCCATACTTTGCGATCATAACGATTCGGTGCACGACTATCCCATTCACAAAGATAGCATGGATACTTTATGTAACCACCTTGCATACCAAATAAAATTGTCAAAACCTTTAAGTCAGCGACGACTTTCCATTTATGGGTGGTATAGCTAACAAACATTAGTATATTTTTCATCACTTCCTAAGTTTCTTTTGTATTAGTCGCATGGAACTGAAGGTAATTGATTTTGGTTATGCAATAAAACAGCTTTTAAGCCTAGATAAGAACACGAAAAAAAAACAATATTTTTGAATGACTAAAACTCTAATTACAATTTTTTTTTGTGTTTAGGATAACATTGATTTTTAACTTAATAGAAGGTGCATAAAAACAACACCAAAAACATTGTGCAGGCATTTTGGTAAAAATTTTGTTTACATGAAAAGTTAAATAACTCAGTCAATTGCTTATCTATTTTTAAACCCAAATATGCGTTGTAATCGTAAATAAACATGCTTTTTGAAAAAATTCAATAGTATTATAGTTTCTTAATAAAACAATGTATAAAAACGTCACCAAAGTTGAAAAATTTTTGAAAAATCTACAAAATTTGTGTTTGCTGGACAATAACACCCAAATTTCTCAAGTTTTCATTCGAAAGATCTCAGTTTCTTCTTTCCAAATCAGGTAACAAATTGAAATTCGGATCATTATCAACAAAGTTACAGGCTTATAAGTGCGCAAAGGTAAAAAAACCGGTTTTTTAACCGTAAATCCGGATTTTGGAGGTGTCCGACATATTTCACTATTGGATTCTTCTTTAACTCGACAAGACCTACAAGAAAAATAATATCACTCCCCAGGTTTTCTATTTCATTCAATTTTGTACCACTGTGTTATTTTTGAGTAATATTATTAAAAATCAGCCATAATCATTATTTTGAGCAAAAAAAAAAAAATACAACTCAAAAATAATCATTATTTATGATTTTTATTTTTTTCGCTCAAAATAAAACTCACTTTCAGCATATGACTTTTTTGTGAGGTTTTTTACCAACATAGTTGCATATCATATATAAAGTCGTAAATTGGAAGTGAGTTTTATTTTGAGCGAAAAAAATAAAAATCATAAATAATGATTATTTTTGAGTTGTATTTTTTTTTTGCTCAAAAAAAATGATTATGGCTGATTTTTTTATTACTACTCAAAATAATCATTGCCATTGAAGAACACTTTAAAAATCGAAAATTTTAAAAATCATGACGGATATGCAAAGATTGTCAAAAAATAATAATAATGGTGCAATAAATTTTTTTTATGTCTGTTCTAAGTGATTGATTTTTTGATTTAAAAAAACGAACAATAATCATTATTTACGGTCCCTGGTATTTTCTCTGCAGAAAATATTAAGTTTTTATGGTGATTTTTAAGAATAATTTCTCAATCTTTTCGAGTCATTACGTGCTTATATGCTAGAAACCTGCCAAAAACGTATGCTTAGCACGAAAATTTTAAAAAAACGGCTACACTTAGAATACTTAGTAGGTAAAGACCACTGCAAGTGTAGTTAAAAACAAATGAAATTTCACTTAAAGAAAGGACGACTTACATTTCTGTAAATTCAACTAACATTGTCATTTATTTTTTAATGCTCAAAAAATGACTAACAATTTTAGAAAAAAATAACCACAAGTTAGTAAAAAATAAACAAACATTTATTTTTTTAAATAACAAAAAATAACTGTAAAAAATTAATGTAAAATCATAAAACAGTCATTGGATGTGGTTTGTTTTATTAAATGAACTACAAAGTTAGTAAAAAATTTAATTTGTTCTACAAATGACTGACATTTACTTTAAAAACAAAGAATTTGCAGTAGAAATGTTAATATTTTTTATGCAGCAGTTTTTTTGTAGCATATTTTTTTTGAAAATTGATTTAGCATATATTTTTTTTTTTTAAATAAAAGCAACACTCAGGAAATTCTTCCTATTAATTAATGTGTTGCTTTCTTTGGAAAGGTGATAGTGGAGAGATGAAAGGTGGTGAAAGATGAAGGGATTCAAACATGGCAACACTATAATTACACGAGATGATAAGTCTTAGAACAGAGTTGGCGAATTTATGGAAGCTTTTTGTTTCATAGCCATGATTCATTATTTTACTTCGGTGGGGTTATGTGCTATGGGAACACCGAATGTGGGCGCAGCGATACATATAAGTGATAGAAAACTCATACATATTATTTTTCTAAATTTTATGTTGTCGTCACCGGGAATTGAACCTGGGACCATCTGTGTAACAGTCCAACGCGCTAACCATTACACCACAATATTAATAAATAATAAATATTACATCACTTTAAAAATTTTTTTGTTTGTCAGATTTTAGCATATTTTTCTTTTCTGAAGATTTCGAAGATTTTAGCATATTTTTGAATTATTTAGCATATTTCGAAAGCAAGTTTCAGACAACACTGTTCACTTGTGGTCGAGTATAGACATGTTTTTGTGTTTGTTTGGGTTGCAAAAAAAATATAATATAATGTTAGTATGTTTCGGGATAACTTTTTCATATCGTGTATTAAAATAAAATACCCCTTTAAGATGTCGAAGCGTTGACATTAATTTATAATATTAACACGAATTTGTCAGAATTTTTTTTTTTTCTTAAAAAGTGTAAAAAAATATAAAATTATGTGAGCGGCTGATAATGTGGCACATATGCCTGACTACCAGGTGGGTTAGTTTCCTCAGTAACAATTTGGTAGCACTTTAAAAGACGTATACGTAATATTAATACGTTATGTGGTTATGTATATTGCACAGGTCAGACATAGTATTCTTTCAACAAATTCGTTTAAAATACACTTTTTTGAAATTGTTTTGCTGAAATTACATCAATATTAATGAATATTTAATAGGGTTTTCAAATTACTCGACTTTGGTTTTGTTTGAGTAAACGAGTTACTCAATTTTGGAGTCTTTAACGTACTCGATTAATCGAGTAAGATTTTAAAATTACTCTAGTAACTTGAATAATTTCAATATTTTTATTTCATTAATTTTTTCTTAAAAAGACAAAATAACACACAAAAAACCACTAAATCAGTAGTTCCGTATTGAATTTTTTATCAGAATTTGGTAATTAATTGAAAATTAAAATAAATGTTTAAATATTAGATATACCATAGTTAGGAATTTTTCATTGGCATCAAAATTTAATTGGCATTACTGCTGGTCAATTCCAAAAAATTGAATTACCATTCCAATGCCAATGAAATTTGTTTAATTGTCATTCATCAGACAAATGGTACTGAAATGGCACCAATGCCTGACGCAACCACTTGTAGTTAACAAAAAAATAATTGTTTGAAAAAAGTGTTTTGTTTTAAAAAAATTATCAACATTTTAAATTTTGGTCTTGAGAATTTTGTATGTATTTTTGATCAGGGACCGTAACGGTTATAAGTGATATCAAAAAAGTTCCTTTATAACAGTTATTTTGAGGCTTAAAAAGAAAAAGAAACATAAAAAAAGTTATTTTTCAACGTAAAAATTAAAGATCGGATGAAACTCTTAAGAAGAGAGTTTTATTTCAACTTCATTAAATAAAACTCTTTTGAGGAGTTTAATTTTTCCGTATAAAATAAAACTCATTTGTGGAGTTTTATTTTAAAACTCACTTAAGGAGTTTTATTTTTTCCGTCAGAGAATAAAACTCATTTTATGTAAATTAACACTCAACCTTGCCGTTTGCCAGATCATTACAATTTGTAAGGCATTGTAATCTAATCACTTGCATTCCAATTGAAAAAATCGGCTGTATAATGAAAACATGTGGGTTTTTAATTTCTTATTGTTTGATTCCTATTATTAAATGGTTGTTGTTTTATTTCTTATATATGAAGATATGGAACAATAAAGCAAAGGAAGTGATAATGAGGATGAAAAAAAGCTTTCTATGAAATAGACAATTTTTCTCCAAAGCCCTTATCGATTGATAAATCTGTTTTCGATTTCTGGGAGGCTAAAAGAATACACTATCCGTAATATACATTGGCAAAAACTATACAGTGAGTACCTCCAACCCAGGTAAGCGTGGAAAGAGCATTCTCTGCTCTTAAATTGATATTGAGCGACCTGTGTTCAAACCTTTCCGCGGAAAAAGTTATGTTCGCTAAATTAAATAAATAAATTACTAAACACATTATAGCAAATAAAGTCAATAAAAAAAGGAGAAAATAAAAACCTTAAGTTTTATTTTTGACTGAATAATAAAACTCTATAAATGAGTTTCAAAATAAAACTCCTCAAATGAGCTTTATTTTCTCACGTGAAAAACAAAACTCCTCAAAAGAGTTTTATTTAATGAAGGCGAAATAAAACTTTCTTCTTAAGAGTTTCATCCGATCTTTTATTTTTTCGTTGAAAATAACTCTTAACTGTGCAGTTGAGATCGTTTGCTTGAGATCACAATAGATTCTGAAAGAGCACTTCAATACGAATCTTTTGGTATATAATAGTATATATCTCCGTTGACTCTAACACAGAGAGTTTTGAGTTAAAGTTTCGGTCTCTGTTTTTGATATTTTAAAATTGCATTTCATTTTAAAAAAATTTAAATGCAGAAAGTTTCCTAGTTTGGGTGGTCATATTGCAGCGCGCGCGGTGTTTGGGGGGTTCAAATCAAAACTTAAGCTCGATAGTAATTCACTTATGCATGTTCCAAATTTCATTGCAATCGTACCACTAAGTAAGAAATGGCGGCATTATTTCCAACAATTTTGTGATATATCCCACTGTGCAGTATGGACAAAAATAATGAGTCTTAAAATACATTTTCAAAAAAAGTAAATTTAATACAAAACAACGTTTGTTTTATTGAAAATTTTTTTAATAAAATGTTTCCAACAGGATTTGATCTTAGGACTCCAGGCTGTCAGTCAACCGCTCTATCATCAGAGCTATCTTGATATGTTATACTAGAGAGAAAACAACATAAATGACTTGCATGCACAAAATGTCATTACTTTCCGGCTTACAAGAAATCAAAAATAAGTATATAAGTTATATATGTAGGTACTAGAGTTGAAAAAGTAATGGGTCTAAAAATAGATTTTAAAAAAATTTTGAGGTCATTACTTTATATTTAAAATGATTATAAAAATAAGTATTGTACCTAGGGGTATAGAATTTTTTTTTTTGTATTAAAAGTAATGGAAAAATTAACCTTATTATTTGCGTTAAAATAATGTAGAGACAAAGCTGGTGGCATTACTGGTAGTGAGAAAAGTAATGACATTTCATTACCGTTTCTACACTGGGTTATTTATATTTTTATTAATAATATTTTGTTTAATAAAAGCATTTGAAATATTGAAATACATACAATGTCATACATAACGATATATAGTAAACCAGTATTTAGAAAAGACCTTAATACAGAAATAGAGGCAAATTTTAGAAAATATTTAATAAAATAAGAATAATAAGATTAAATGTTTAAGCGATACTTTTAAGAAAATTAATTTAATAAATAAAAAAAATGCTGTCGCTTATAAAGAAATTTAAATCCTACATATTTTTTTTAACATTCGTATATTTCTTTACAGCAATAAATTGTTTAATGAATTTTAAAAATGCATTTTAGTCTATGTCAGCATTATTTCCGTTGCTGTAATAACTTTCTCCTGTACAGATTTATTTGCATATCGCCCACCCAGCAAAATCTTGCATTACCACGTAATTGGTTATAGAATGAAAATAAATATTTTGACACATTATAACTAGGCGTCAGCACTAGTTTGACGAAGTCGTAAGCAAATAATTATTTTATTAAAATTATGTCTACTTATTTTTTAATTACTGATAAGTAAGTATAAGGGTAAGACTTATTTTTTAAAAACTTTTAACTTCATATTTTTCTAGTTGCTTATAAGCAAATGAGTAACAAACTATTTTGGTAATCACTTATTTTTATTTATTTTTTTTTGTAATGCAGCGGGTAAGCGAGCTTAAAAATTTTGTGCGTTTTTTCATGAAGAAAATATGTATATCTACTCACAAAGCGACCCCGTCGACCAAAAATAATGAGTTTTTACTCCTAATTATATGCAGTTGGCCCTCATTCTACTGCTAGATACTGGATCCCATTACTGAGATTTTGCTGGGTGTATACCCCTCCACAGATGTGATAAGAGTTTGAACACAGAAATAATTTATAGTAAGAAAAATATAAATAATCTTCAGTAAACTATTTAATAAAACTTTTCGTTACAAAGTGCACTATGATAAAAAGCTTCATTGATGATGAAAAGCTTAATTAGTTTTTAAACGACAATTTTTCTGAATTTTTTCAAAACAACATTATTTTTTTAATAATCGTCCAACATTTTTTTTTTTTTTGGAAGTAGTTTTTTTTTGGAAACAATACTTTTTGGAAAAAGGAACTTTTTGGAAAAAGGAACTTTTTTGGAAAAAGTACTTTTTTGTTTTTATAAAAAGTAATTATTTTTTTTTGGATATACAGTACAATCTCACAAATTAGAACTCTCACAAATTAGAAACGTCCAGAAATTAGAACCGGCCATTCCAATGTATTGTACGCTCTGAAATTAGAACCTGTGGTTCTAATTTCTGCAAGTTTTTTTTTATTTTGTTTTGTATTTTCACTACAAATTATTTTTTTGCTCATTGAAGTAAAAATAAAACAGGGAACCCCCGAGTTATTCGTGGTGACTACAATTCAGTCGTAAGCATGTGAAATTTGATATGCTTGTACAAAATTAAATACCTAATAATAAAAAAAAAATTTTGAAGTTTTTCTATGCATTTAATATGTACAATTAATTAAATATTATTAAATAAAAATTGTTTTGTGTTAAAATAAAGCTTACATAACTAGTTTTATTATAATTTTCTGTAAAAAAAAAATGTCCAGAAGTTATAACTTTTCAGAAATTAGAATTTCTTTAATTTCTGTGTTTCTACTGTAGTACTTTTTTCGAAAAAGATTCCTTTTGATTTTGAAAAAGGATTTTATTTTAGAAAAAGGACGTTTATAATGTAAAAAGCAGATTTTTTGGCGAAAGCACTTTTTTTTTGAATATAATAATTTTTTTTAGAAAAAGGTGTATTTTTTTTGGAAAAACGTACACTCACAAGAACTTTTCCATACAAAATCAACAGTTATTTAAAAGTTTAATCGGTAAAGTTGTTTCAGTGGAATATAGAATTAAATTACCAAAGAAATATATTTTTAACCTTTTGTCTGTTATTCATTCAACAAACAAAATAAACAAAAAACGGACTTTCCGTAATAGTTAAAATATTCAGTTAAAATTTTGTTTTTAAAACAAAAAGTTCTTATATTATATTGAGTATTGAAAAAAAACGAAAACAATCTATTGTTTTTATGGATTTTGTCAATTAATTATTCAACAGTTAAAAATAAACTAAAAAATACAATTGTTTTAAACAAAAAGTAAGTAAACCTGTTTTTAACTGATTTTCAGGTAATTTAATGTATATATTCAGTAGTCTTTACGGAAAAATATTGTGAGTGTATGTTTTTTTTAGAAAATGTAAATTTTTGAAAAAGTTCTTGTTTTTTTGGAAAAGGGTTTTTTTGAATATATACTTTTTTTGGGAAAGAGTATTTTTTTTTGGAAAATGTATGTTTTATAGAGAAAGCACTTTTTTTGGGAAAGAGAACTTTTCTGGAAAATGTATTTTTTTTAGAAAAAGTACTTTTTTGGAAAAAAATTTTTTTTTGAAAAACTACTTTTTTTTGAAAAAAATATACTTGTTTTTGGAAAAAGGTATTGTTTTGGAAAAATGTAAGTAATAAATAATTTTTCACTTTCTGGCCCTCTCCGATGAAATATCGGAAAATCCCGTCTTAATGGAGGTATACTACCCAGGAGGAACATATTTACAAAATTTCAAGTTCCTAGGTCCAGTGGTCTAGGCTTTGGCGATGATTTTTTTCACTCAGTTACTCATATTGTTAACATAGTACGTCAGTTATGCATGTTCCAAATTTCATTGCAATCGGACCACTAAGTAAGAAATGGCGGCATTATTTCCAACAATTTTTTTATATATCCCACTGTGCAGTATGGACTAAAATAATAAGTCTTAAAATACATTTTCAAAAAAACTAAATTTAATACAAAACAACATTTGTTTTATTGAAAATTTTTTTAATAAAAAAGTACTTTTTTGGAAAAAAAAAATTTTTTTTTTGATAAACTACTTTTTTTGAAAAAATATTTTTTTTGAAAAAAGTACTTTTTATTGAAAAATATACTTTTTTTTGGAAAAAGGTATTGTTTTGGAAAAATGCAAGTAGTAAATAATTTTTCACATTTTGGCCCTCTCCGATGAAATAGCGGAAAATCCCGTCTTAATGGAGGTATACTTCCCAGGAGGAACCCATTTACAAAATTTCAAGTTCCTAGGTCCAGTGGCCTAGGCTGGGCGATGGTTTTTTTCACTCAGTTATTCATATTGTTAACATTTTTCTACACTTGCTTGTTTACAAAATAGATTTTTTTTTAGTTTCTTCATGCTTGTTTTGTTGTTATAAATTTTGACATCTATTGAGTTTTTTTTTTTATTTTTTAAAATAATCCCACATACATTTAAACTAGGATAGTATAACTTACACTATACGAGGGTAGTGTGAGAACCACCAGGCCTAGAACAGAAGGATACGTTTTGAATGAATAATATTGATGGAACAACAATTGTACATATTTTGAAAGTCCTCATCAAAAATTTTAACCATTTCGGACTAATAGCTTTACAACTATTTTTTATAAATTTTATAACAAATTTGAGAAAAGGGATGTTCTGCAAAAAAACTACTTCGATCTACGAGCGAAATTTGAATTTTGAAAAACATAAAAGCATAGTATGTTATCTTTACTTTAAAACAGGGACCGTAAATAATGATTATTGCTCGTTTTTTTGAATCAAAAAATCAATCACTTAGAAGAGACACAAAAAAAATTTATTGCACCATTATTATTATTTTTTGACAATCTTTGCATATCCGTCATGATTTTTAAATTTCTGATTTTTAATGTTTTCTTTAATGGTAATGATTATGTTTGAGTAATAATAAAAAAAATCAGCCATAATCATTATTTTTGAGCAAAAAAAAATAAAACTCAAAAATAATCATTATTTATGATTTTTATTTTTTTCGCTCAAAATAAAACTCACTTTCAATGTGTGGGATTGACATATCTCAGAAAGGAGGAGGAGCTTATCCAAGATTATGGTATCAATCTCTTTTTTGGAAGATTCTCTAGCACATTAATGCATCAATCATATTTGTGGGTGGGGTTTAAGGGGTTAATTATTAATTTCAAAATAGGGCTTTTTTGCCGTAAAGTCAAAATTTGGAAGCTCGATTTTCACCGTAGACGTATGTTTTAGTGGACTTTTTTGCTCAGTACAATCCCAAGAATCAGAAACGCGAAGCGCCCATTCAGATTTTTTTCCTTTCATACTAATCGCCCCACCCTAATATGTATATATATTTACACCTACATGAAAGTGAGTTTTATTTTGAGCGAAAAAAATAAAAATCATAAATAATGATTATTTTTGAGTTTTATAATGATTATTGCTGATTTTTTTTATTATTACTCAAAAATAATCATTACCATTGAAGAAAATCATTAAAACTCATAACATAATCATTATTGTGTCATTTTTATTATAAAACTCATAATGATTACGGTCCCTGCTTTAAAATATAATGAAACTGCCTTAATCGAACTATAATTTATTAATATTTTTTTTATACTGTTTACATATGAAAAAGCTATTTTATATCCAAAATTTTTTAGCGGTTATGTAGAAACACAACAAATTTATGAACTCTACATTATATATATTGTCCTATTTGAAAAAGTTTTTTATTTTATAACGGTCTCTTTTTATCGGATTTCACGTTGAATTCTATGCAGTTGTTATTGTCATTTGATTTCCATAAGACTTTGATTCAGGGATATAATATTGTATAAAAGTTAGACTCCAAAACGTTTAAAATAAATTATAATTAAACTTACTATATATACTTACTAGAGTACTTATACTTTCTAGAGTTCCTTTAAAATTAAGTCACATATGAGTCATCTTCAGATATGTGACTATGGATATCGTTGTAAATAAACACAACGATCTTCAACGTTCTTTTCATATATGTGCTGTATTAAGTTTTTCAAAATAAAAAAATACCTGTTGTTAAATCTGCTTAAACTTTTTAAGTTTTCGTCCGATTTTTACAATTCATACCTCGTATGAAAGATTGAATCTTCTACTTCAAGATATATTGAGACTTATTAAAGATAATCGCATATAGTTTATTTTGTTTCTTGTATGTAATGTATCGTTTTGATTTAAGCCAATTATCTCTTTCTATTGCAGACAACTGAAGATTTGGGTGATGCCAATGAAACAATTGCATTGTCTATCATGAAAATGATCAAACTTTTTGAAAAGCAACAAATAAACTCTAATATGACAATATCATATTAGATTTTTGGACTTGAGGTAGAACAATATTCTAACTAAATATATGGAAATATGGAAAGTCCAATTTTTGTATATTTAATACAAAAATTAAAACATTTTTGTTAGTTGGAATATTCAAAATAAAATCAAGATTTTCGCCTTATTTACCATTTTACTTGAAATTTTCTCAATATAAAAAAATTAATCACAATTTAATTTATAGTTTTTGCAAGTTCTAATGCAAAATTTCAAACTATACCCAAAACTTAATTAATATATTATGAAAAAATTATTTTTTGTAAGATGTTCCCTATCCGGTTTTCATTCTTGGCTAAGGAAATTGTTAGGGTACAATATTCTTTGAATTTCTAAGGACATTTGTTAGGTTAAATCGCACTCAATGAAAATAGCTTGTTCTCTTTTGGAAGCACGTTTTAATATTTGAAATATCAAAGAAAAAAAAAACAACAAAAAATTACAGCACTTTAAATTTTTACAAAATTTTACACTTTAGATTCGACGTTATAAAGAGTGTTTGTGATAGAGGTATAGAACTTTGAAATGGAATAAAACAAAGATGAATTTTTTAAATTGACATGAAATTAGTGAAAATAGTCCAGCGGCGTTAAATGGCACGATCTTGGAGGCCAATTCACGGGTCCGAAACGTGAAAACTATGCGGTCACCAAACGTTTCCTTCAATTAATCAATTGTGGCACAAGCTGTGTGACATGTTGCGCCGTCTTGTTGAAACCACAGCTCCTGCAAATCATGGTTGTTCAATTGATGAGCGAAAAAGTCAGTAATCAATTCTCCATTGACTGTAACCTTCTTACCAGCATCGTTTTTAAAGAAGTACGGACCAATGATTCTACCAGCACACCAAACAGCCAGTTTTTCTGGATGTAACGGTGTCTCAACATACACTTGAGGATTATCATCACTCCAAATACGGCAGTTTTGTTTATTGGCGTATCAATTTAACCAAACGTGAGCTTAGTCGCGATACGTATTTCGAACATAACCATGATTTTCAAAATAAATTTGCAAAATTTGGAAGAGTTGTTTAGGCGTAAGTCAGTCTATTCATGTTGAAATGCCAAACCAAACTAAACATATATCACTGGACAGCTGACAAAATGGACGCCAGTTAAAAAAGTGTTGGCAACTTAAAATTCTATACCTGTATAAAAAACACCCTTTACAAAATTTTTATTCGTAACACTGTATTAAGCAATATAAAATTATGTATGAAATTATGTTAATTGATATATACCATATCTATGCCACATCTACGGTAATATCAATCGATATATATTTAGATATAAATATGTATGGGACCATATCAAAAATTTTTGAAAAACCAAATTAAAGATTAAATTGTTTATGATCATATGCGCCATCACCTATATACATATTAAGCTATATCCCAGTAAAAAACGCTGCTTACATGCAAGCAGGTTTGTAAGGGAGTAATCCATAAGGAATCCCTTACAAACCTGCTTACATATGCTATGATTTTTATATGCCGAATTCCCACTTGGAAGCATTACCTTTGGGCAAAATAAGCCCTGATTTTAGCGCTTCTAAAAAGCTGTGATTTCATGGCTTGCAGTAAAATCATATTTCATGTTTCATATTATTACGATTAAAAGTAATAACATGAATATACCATACATAATTTATTTTACATAAAATTCTACAGACATTCAGTTTTTGTTGTTAAAATTTTTGACATATAATATAATCATTTTATTTGTGTTACCGCTCCACGTGCTAGCTCTTCAGAAACAGTTAAATGACTATTTGTTTTTTATATCATACTCGAAAACACCAAACACAATCGGAAATCACTCGGGAAAATTGGTACAGATTGTTTATAATACACGATGTGAAACTTTCTGCATTACAACCTTCATCCTTGTAAGGGAAAGCAGTAAGCTCAAAATTTTTGTTTGTTTATTTTTATACGAAAAATATTCGAAAATAAATTTCAATAAAAAAAACATTGAAATTATCAAAATTTTCATTTATTAATATAGATTTATCTCATCTTTCAAACTTTCGTTTTCACGTCATTACAGCCGATATTTGATCTACTAATATATCGTTAAGGGAAATGCAATCATAATTTTGGACTTCTTCCATAAAAATAGCGGTTTTATTTACAAAATCCACATAAATATTGTTTAAATTTTCCACGTTTTTTTTTTTGCCCCGTAAAAAATAAAAATGGAGTTTAGTTATTATTTAGAAACTGCATTGTTTAGAAAATTGTATAGTCCTTTAATCAAAACTACTAATAGTTCTCAAAAATATTTATCGCATGACTGTCGAAAAAAACAAAATTTTTATCTGAAAGTTCATAAAAATAATAATTAAGACCTCGAGCTAAATTATTCATCAATTTTTAATATAAATAAAGGTCGAAAAAATATCCAAATACTTTAATAGTTTTTAATGACCTGAGGAGTTATTTTTTGGAAAATATTTATATTTTTTCATTTTGCGCTGACTTCAAGTCAGAAAATAATACCGCCGTATATATACCACGTATACGAATTAACTTTTTGTGCCTTATTCATAAAAATATTAATTATTATTTCGTTTTAGATTATTTTATTTCTTAAATTTCTTTTTCAAATTTAATTTGTTATCTTTTTGTTCGATAAACAGTTACTAAATTTTTTTTTTTTTTTATGAATTCCTATTACAAACTTTGATTTTCATATTATTCGTTAAACCTATTTAAGCATATTAAATAACCAAATTTGAATGAAATTTGAAATTTAAACAACTTCAGCTTTTCAACGGTACTGGCATATTGAGTTTTGTCCCAGTACTATTTTATTTGTACCTTGGACAGTTTCTGCCTGGGCAATTTAGTATCATATAAGATGTCAAGTAAATTAAAATAGCATTTTAAATACGAAGAGTTCTGTTAATATATAAAAGAAAAATTATTCGCGGAGTAATAACGTCCTGAACATGGCGCAAAATTGTGTATTTTTTTACGGTTATTTGAGAATATTACAAAAACTTGATGACTTGGGGAAGTTCTGAATTCAGATTGGGATTCAGATTCGGATTCAGAGTGCTAAAGACCATTTAAAAATAATACTTATATTGGTATTTCTTACGAAAATTAAAATATTTTTCGAACCCATTATGAATTTTCGATCTGTTATACAAGACAATATAATCTATTATAACGAATTGTTTAAGAAAAATCAATGGTGAAGTTTTTGAAATATTCGCAAAAAAATGCGTTTTGGCATTTTTACAATCTTTTTGTAAGTATACTATGTAATTTTCTATTAAACATCTTAAAGCAGAAGATGCAACCTTTCGTATGTGATATGATTTATAAAAATCGGATAATTACTCTAAAAGTTAGAGCTGTTTCAACATTAGATATTTTTCTTAGTTTTGCTAAAAATGTTTAACTTTGAGCCAAACTACTTTCAGAACGAACTTTGAGCGCAAACTGCACTGATTTTTGAAGAACTTAATACATCACATATATTATAGAAACGTCGAAGTTCGATGTGCTAACTTTGAATGAAATCCAAACACATCCATGACAAAAAAGGCAAAAATCGAACCGAAATTTTTGGAATGAGCCATATACTTTAATATTTACACAAGCAATTTTTGGGCAAATTAGAAAGTTCATTTCTTACCCACTAACATTTTTTTTTAATTTAACAATTTAGCTATTCAAACAGCTTCCGAATAGTGACCTTTTGTCTAATATTGTTTAATTTCGTATGATGGCTTCTTAAATGTGTGGGTACAATTGTAACGCCATTAATAATTTTTCCTATAACACCTCCTTCTGATCAAGACTTTTAAGTTATAATGCGACCCTCGTATGCATATGTAGATTTATTGCATGATTTTAATTCATACAGATGAAGAGATAAGCCAATTGAAAAAAATATATATTTTTTGTACATAAATATGAAGCATTCCAAATCATCGCCCAATAGTAAAGGAGTATTGTATTAAAAAACTATTTAAGACTATTTTGGACTGGTTTGTTTGACAATATAGAATATAAAAAACCCCAAAATTAAAAAATACTGGTTAAAATTGAAATAGTTCGTGGATGAAATAAAAATAAAATATTAACCGTGTAATGAATAAAGTTTTAAAACAGTTGTATTTAATATTTTTAAGATAATTTGACAAAAAGAATATGCATCGATTGTTTAACAAAAAAAAAAATTTAAGAATCTGTTAAAATTAAATAAAAACCTAAATTAAGCATTTCATAAAATTTCGAAAATAACTCGAAAAAACCCAAACAAATATGATGAAATTGTTATTTTAAAAAGTTTGATGGCATCTTATAGAAACAAACAGAAAAATAAAAAAACTTGGTAAAAATTTATATATATACATATTAGGCCGGGTCGATTTGTATGGAAGCAAAAAAATCGCTCAACGTTCAAGGAAAATCGTATTCTAGGGTTCAAAATAAGAAACTTTGACCCGTAGGGTCAAATTTTGAAAAATTCCACTTTGACCCATTTAGAGTGCTCCAATCGAATCCAACCCAATCGAATATAATTTATACATTCATCTGCTAGAGCGTCTTCCGGAGAAGAAATAGAGACCCTAATCTTGGAAAGACTCCTCCTACTTTCTGAAATATCTCTATCCCGAGATTTGTACATTTTGCTATAAAAACACGACTAAAAAGGCCCTCTTTCAACTTAAATTTCAACCCCTTAAAGGTTACCTAGAATGATGATTTATGCATTAATCTGCTAGCGCGTCTCCCGGAGAAGAAGTAGCTCCAATAATCTTAGAGAGATTCCTGCTACTTTCTGAAATATCAAAGTAGGCTTTTTCAAAATTTGGTACCCTTTGGGTCGTTACATCAGAATTCGTTTTAGAGGTATGGTTCCTTCGGCAAAGTTTCTTATTTTGATCATTAGAATACGATTTTCCTTGAACGTTGACCGATTTTTAAATCGACCCGCCCTAATACATATATGTGTATATGTAAAAACTTATATCGCACACCCAGTTCAAAAGTGACTCAACTCAAAATATTAGTTTTTCGAATTTTTATGCTTAAACTATGCACAATACACTTGTTTATCCATAAAAAAATGTTAGTGTATTTTGTTGTTGTTAACTGTTGCTAAAAAACAGTTATGTCTTTCTTTATGATTCAATTGGTATAAAGTTACAAATATTTTTTTTGGATTTCTGAAAAATTAAAAATTTAGAGTTGAGTCACTTTTGAACTAGGTGTGCGATATATAAGTATATATATATACATGACCCACAAAAGTGAATGTGCAACTATTTAGTGAAAATTCTATAATCCGCAAATATGCATTCTTTTTTCAAATAAAGAGTGGCCAAATGTTAGAAAAATGTATTTTAAAAAATAAATTGCATTAAAAATGCAATTCTTTTTGAAGGTGTTAAAAAATTCTAATTAGCAGTATAAAAGAAGATGCAATTTAAATGGTGATGATCCGACCAATATTAAAGAACCGTGGATTTTTCAAAATTTCAAAAATTAAATTCGACAATCTTTAAGTGGGTCCATAAAGTTTCTAAATTCAAAATTTAATTAAAAGCGGAAACCCCAATATCAGTTTTTTTGCCATTTTTAAAACAATTACCAACAATATTTAAATTTAAATTTCAGCAAAATAAATTAACTGAAGTTTAAAATGTATACAAGACGAAAAAATTTTATATATACTAATATATAGCTTGATATAGTGGTATCTTATAATATGTATAAATAAATGTAACAATATATACTTACATCTCATACTTATTTTTACGAACATTTCTAATATGGCGCTATATATAATCATATATCATTATATCTTATGTTATATATAAGTTGATTCTTTTTATATCATTATATATAATTGAAATAGTTATATATCAGATCACATACAATTCCATGTATAATTATATATAAAAACATATGAAACAGTAAAACCAAACAAATTCTATCATTTTTATATTGTAATTATATATGGTATCACATATAACTTTATATTAATATATGTGTTAAAATTAAAAAAAAAATGCGATCGGAATTCACAAACAAAATCTATCACTTTTAAATATAATTAGCAGAGAACACAAAAAAAACATAATTCAATCTTTTTTTTTTTTTTTTTTATTTAAATTTATTTTCATCGGGATAAACATTAATTGCATTTATAGTAATTAAATGTGCTAAAGTCCCAAACTTATTTAACAAATTGTGAAAAGCAATCTGATGTAGGCGTGTCCCTATCCGGATTTCATTCCTGCCTAAGGAAATCTTCAGGGGACTTTGTTATTAGACTTTCTAGAGATATTTGTTATGTTAAATCACAAACTCAATGAGAATTTCTTGTCCTCGTCTAGGAGCGAGATTCAAAATTTAAAATATCAAAGAAAAAACAACAACAAAAAATTGTCACAATTGGCTTTGTCATCTTCCAAATACTACTCTGTTTTTTTGACAGACCTAGCAATGTAGTGACGTTTATTCAAGTAAATCAACAATAGAAAATTATATGTTTTCTATTAGTGTCAGTTACATTTAAATTTGCACAAGCACCTGCATATTTGTTATTTAAATTTATTTTCATCGGGATAAACATTAATTGCATTTATAGTAATTAAATGTGCTAAAGTCCCAAACTTATTTAACAAATTGTGAAAAGCAATCTGATGTAGGCGTGTCCCTATCCGGATTTCTATTTTAGCTAACTAAGATTGTAAAAAAGCAAAAATAAAAAATATTTTATAAGTAAAAAAATATCTAAAGTCAGAAAATCTTAAAATAAGCAATTAAAAGCCCAAAAGTATGACAAAAAATAATCGAATCGGATTTGGCCGAAAAAAACAATAATATGCATTATTTATCTCCAGAAATTAACTTTTCTCTATTAAAATTAGTTGTCTTCAATCTAATAAGTAGGATTATTAAAAAAAATTATGTATCGACTTAAATTTTGTTAAATTTATGAAACATTTTCTATAATTTTTTTTTAATTTTTTTTTCTACAATAAATAACAACTTTCTATAATCGAAATTATATAATATAATTGGAAAACAAACTGACGTTATAGCTATGAAACTCAGTGTATTATTATAATGACTTCATGGCTAATTTTTCAATTTATTGGTTTATATATATATTTTCTATTATTATTACAGGCGGAGGTCACCGCGATTACGGAGTGAATTAAGCAGGCGAATATCATGGGCTTGACCGGTGATATTGTGATTTTCACGGATAGCCAAGCGGCTATCCAGGCTTTATCTACAGACTCTGTGGGATCAATGACGATACTCAGGTGTAAAGGGGAAATTAACGATTTCTCTTCACGGGGACGCATTGAGATTATATGGGTGCCGGGACACTGTGGTATAGCGGGGAACGAAGTGTCTAATGATTTGGCTAGAGGAGGATCTTCCCTGGAATTAGTCACTTTGGAGAAAGCTAAACCTTTTCGAGCTCTCAAGGCGGAGCTGGTGGACTGGGCTGACACCATGCATAGGACCATCTTTGAAAATGCGGGTGTTGGCAGGACTACAAATATTCTCTGGGGCAACCCGGACAAGGACAAGACAAGGGAAATTCTGAATCTCAGTAGGAAGGAACTGAGTCTTTGATGGAATCCTCTCGGGACACTCGACACTTAGGGCCCATCTCTCTGTGGGGAAGACGAGGAGACCTTGGAACACTATCTCTGCGAATGCCCGGCATTTGCCGGGATCCGGGTCGAAATACTATCCAGTGACCCAATATCCACATTGGGGGATCTTAGGGGCATAGGATGGAAGAAGTTGAGGAGTTTCGTCAGTGCGACGGAGTTCCTGGGATAGTAAGGTGACATAGGACATAGAACCGATTGTTTAGAGCGCACAACAAGCCGACATTCTGGCATAAGTGTAAGTCCTCAGGGACTTGAGTCGGTTTAGGGAATAATCCCCTTCTCCGAATCCTCTTTTCGACCTTACCTAACCTAACCTAACCTAACCTAACCTAACCTAACCTAACCTAACCTAACCTAACCTAACCTAACCTAACCTAACCTAACCTAACCTAACCTAACCTAACCTACCTAACCTAACACCTAACCTAACCTAACCTAACCTAACCTAACCTAACCTAACCTAACCTAACCTAACCTAACCTAACCTAACCTAACCTAACCTAACCTAACCTAACCTAACCTAACCTAACCTAACCTAACCTAACCTAACCTAACCTAACCTAACCTAACCTAACCTAACCTAACCTAACCTAACCTAACCTAACCTAACCTAACCTAACCTAACCTAACCTAACCTAACCTAACCTAACCTAACCTAACCTAACCTAACCTAACCTAACCTAACCTAACCTAACCTAACCTAACCTAACCTAACCTAACCTAACCTAACCTAACCTAACCTAACCTAACCTAACCTAACCTACCTAACCTAACCTAACCTAACCTACCTAACCTAACCTAACCTTACCTAACCTAACCTAACCTAACCTAACCTAACCTAACCTAACCTAACCTGTATTATTTGGAATGTGAAATAAAATTGAAGCGCGGGTTTTCAAAGAATTTTATGAAGATCAAATTGTATCAAATTATATATAACTTGATCAAATTAGATTTACAAATTCTTCGGATCAAATTATATCAAATGAGATCTTATGGATCTCAAGAGATAAGGTTATGTATGCCATTTTTCGGATCAGCTGATATATGATGTGATATGAAATTATATATAAGACTGTATATGCCTATATCGGAACTTTTTTCATCGAGTACTAAGTTTTTTTAGTTTTTTTGGAATCTACTAAGCTCCAGCAAAAGTTTTTGTTGATTTGAACAAGTCAATTTTTATTAGCGTTGAACTAAGTGCCAGCAAAACTAATTGCTGAATTTACTATTCCTTTGCACATTTTTGCAGATATTAGCAATTTTTCTGCAAGGATAAATAAATTTTGCTGACACAACAAACTTTTTGCTAACTTTACGGAATTTTTTTTTTGAGCGTGGGGAATTTATTAACGGAATGATATATTAACATTTTGAAGTTCCGAATTAAATTTTTTGGGAATCAATCTCAAATTGAATTAATTCTTTCGAAGCTCTGTACTCGAGCTACCCGGGTTAGATCGTAGGCACGGAATGATATATTAACATTTTTAAATTCTGAATTCAATTTTTTGGGAATCAAGCGCAAATTGAATTAATTCTTTCGAAGCTCTGTACACGAGCTACCCGGGTTTAACATTTTTAAATTCTGAATTCAATTTTTTGGGAATTAAGCTAAAATTGAATTAATTCTTTCGATGCTCTGTACTCGAGCTACCCGGGTTTGATTGATACGAAATATATATTTTTTTGCTGGTCATTTGATATGTAAGGCCTCGTATATAAATGTTTCCTAAATGATTTATGATATTCTCTAGTTAAATAACAACATCAACTGCAATGATGGTAGTGCTGCTGACCAATTTAAGTTGAATAAATTTACCAATTTAAGTTGAATAATTTTAAATATAACTTCTTTGGAAATTTATTAAAATTATGTACGTGTTCAAATTGTTACTTTTATATGTTTTTATATTTAATTAATATTATTTCCTGGAATATTTGTTTATGTTATGTGATGCAATAATATCTATATTTATAGTTAGCAAATAATACGAGTACTTCATGTGTACAAGGACCATTTTATGGCACTATGCACTGGAAATAACTTAGATTTTGCACCTCTACTATATATACAAATTTCATAGAAAATGCTGATGGTTAATATTATCGAAATACTTAGTAAATATACAACTACATAAGTTTCATGTTAGTTTTACAAAGTTACAAATTTTTGTAAACTATATACATGCCTACACTCAAATAAAAAAGTAAGTAAAGTCAGCAAAAAATTTTGCTGAGTCAGCAAAATTTTAGTCAGGAGAGTGCTTGCTAATGTCAGCAAAATTTCCTACTGAAAATCAGCGAGCTGACTTTTAGCAACAAAATTAGTAGATTCAGCAAAAGTTTTGCTAACACTTAGTAGATTAGAAATTAAAAAACCCTTGCTAAAAATTAATAAAATTTTTGCTGAATATTAGTAGACTGAAAAAAAAACTCCAAAAATTTGTAGAAAACTTATACTTCAGTTAATTTATTTGCTGAAAATCATAAAACATATTTTTGTGATTCTTTTTAAAATAATTTACAATACGTTACAAAATTAATGTAATATTTAAAAGCAATAGAAATAATTATATATAACATAAACGAAATTATCTTTAAACTACTTACAATTATTGTCTAAATGATTCTATCTTTTAAAGGAACGCAAATGCCGCAGGAAAAAGGAAAAAGAAAAATCTACCTAAGATGTATTGGTTTGTCTTTCGCTTTAGCCTGTCTACCTATTGCATATTTGTTTGCAATTTGACCACACAAGATTATTAATATATATAAACATTTAGTTTACAAATACACATTTAATTTTTATTAAATTTAAATATTATATTTTGTTTTTTATTTAATTAATAGACAATTACTTTCACAAGACGGTGACGACGCAAAGTTTAAGTTGTTTTAATCCACAATTTTGTTTTATGTATGAAAAACAGATACAAATTTCTTATATGGTTGATTTTTTTTATATTATGTCTTACCAGTGGCGTACCCAGGGGGGGGCCCTGGGGGCCAAAGCCCCCCCCCGAAATATTTTCGATTTTTTATTTTATTTTTGTTTTGGTTAGTATGTAATAAATGAATTTATAATATTTTTTTGAGACTATAATTTTTCAAACTAATGTTATATTAACTGAAATTCATCTATGGAAACACTACCATAAAGACCATCAAATCCGCTAGATGCTATTCAAGATTGCAACAAGGAGCTTTTTCCAAACGTTTACATGTTTTTACATTTACTGATAGTAATTCCTGTTACAACTGCATCCTCGGAGAGAAGTTTTTCCACCCTAAAAAGAGTGAAAACATATTTAAGGAATTCTATGGGTGAAGCTAGACTTCGTGCTCTAGCTCTTGCATCAGTGTATCGAAAAAAGGTCAAACCTGACAAAATCATTGACACTTTTATGAAAAAAAAAATCGTCGAATTAACTTTTAAGAGTTTTGTTAATAGTATGTATATAAGGATCTCAATTAATATGATAGCTCACTTTAAAAATCAAAATAAAATTATTTAATTGATACATAAATTTGTTTAATATTTCAAAAAAAAAAAAAACTTGTTTGTAGATATAAAAAACCTAAAATAACAAAGACATGTCAAACATTTTTGCTTCAAAATTGCTATCATAACTGGGTATAACGTCAATGGTAACTTTCCCATCCAAAACTTATTTAACAGATACAAAATATTAGTGTCCGACCGAACTCATTTTTTTCGGCCAAAGCCGAACTTCGACCATAATATCAATGTTCGGCCGAAGCCGAAGCTGAACTTTTTGTTTTAATAAAAAAAAAAATATAAATTGTTTTTTTAGATCAATAAATTTAAACCAAAAAGTTATAACTTTTTGGTGTGAATGCGGAAAAATTGCTTTTCTGTCATGACAATATCAAACTTTTTAATTTTAATATTAAAGTTTAAGTTTTTTTACAAATTTATAGGTATATTTTTTTTAAAAAAATCATATTTGGAAAATAGTTTTACTATTTTAAGTACAAAAAAAGAATAAAATATTTGTATTGCACTATATTTTATAGTCAAAGAAAAATATTTGATCGATTTTTAAGTTGATATAGAGAAAAAAAACTTAAACTTTAATATTTAAAATTAAAAAGTTTGATATTGTCATGACAGAAAAGCCAATTTTCCGCATTCACACCATGTGAGCTGTCCGGCAGCGCTAAAAAGCTGTTCGCTAGCTACACTAGTTGGTGGGGCTGATAAATATTTTATTGCTACAGCTTTTATATTTGTAAATGGACTTGAATTCCAATACTCAAATATATTTATATTTCGGGACCTAAAGGCTCCGTAATAAACATTTTAATTTCTTTTTCAATAAAATTTTCGTTTGGTTCTACTTCTTCTAAGTCTGGTACTGCATCATGTCTATCCCAAATTGATGAAACTGTTATTCTCTTTTCAGGATTACTTACAACTCGATTTTTTTTTTTTTTTATATTTATTATATTGCATTAAATTTGATTATTTGCTTTTTGAAATTATTGGCATTTTGAAATTTTTTCACACAGATTGATATTTAAATATCGGTGTTTTTTTGTATTCTATCATATTCAAAGTTGTATTTTTTATGTAGATTTTTTGTAAATTCTGAAAAGTAAATATAACCACAGTAGTTATTTATTTGTGCTTTTATAAATAATCATAAAAAGTTCGGTAGTTCGGCCAAATTCGGCCAAAATTTGGCCGAACACCGAACTTGGCCGAACTTCACTTTTTGGCCGAACTACGAAGCCGAAGTCGAGTACTTGGTCGGACACTACAAAATATTAAATATAAGCTCTCGTATGTAAAAAATTATATGCTTTTCAAACAAAAAAAAATTTAAAAAACAAAAATTGGGCCCCCCCCCCCCCGAAACAAAATCCTGGGTACGCCGCTGTGTCTTACTAGAGTTGTACTTTTTAGCATAATTTTCCTCGTCACTACTACATCGTGACATGCCGCGACATCTAATTCATTCTGCATATATCTTTCAGTCTGGTTGTCGTTCACACTATTGATGTGCTAATCAACACAATTTTTTTAGCAAAATAAATTAGTAAAACATTAGTAAAACATTAGTTCAAAATGGTTAAGTGCTGAATAAGTATAACTGAAATTTTAGTTTAAAACATAATTTTAGCAAAATATTTGCTGAAAAATAGTATACCTGATTTACAAGATGTTTTACTAACGCTTCCACTAACTTATTTTTTTGAGTGTAGTAAAAAATTTCTAAAAAAAATTATTATTAATAGTGAATTTTCATTGTTGATCTATAAATTGTGTGTGAGATGTTGAACTAACCAACATCTCACACATTATTATTTTATTATTTTTTACAAGAAATTTGTAAAACTAGCTTCAAACTTATGTAGTTTTATAATACGAAGCACTTCGATAATATTCTCACAGTTTTTTTTTCTTCATAATAGACATTGCAGCTGCACTTTTTTGGTATGAAGAACAAATTTTTCCGGTAAATTTTAACTAATTGTTGCGATTATTGCAGCGCAAAGTACAAAAATTATATGGTGCGAATGTGAAAAAATCGGAAAGCTTTACACACCGAACGGTGGGATTTTACTGGCTAAAATTCCGTTTTTCGGGTGTAAAATATCAAAAATGTAATGATGCAGTTTTGTAGAGAATTGTTTAATTAAGAGAAATGCATCAATATATTTTTCAAAAAAAAATTTTTTTTTGTCCAAAATAAAGCGGCAAAGTCATCTAAACGAAACTCAGCAGTAACTATCTAAGATTTTCATGCATTTCAATGGCCCGGGTACATAATTTCTTTTTGTCATATATGTTTGATGTAAGTGAAATAAAAAAAAATAGTATTTCAACATTAGTTTTGAAAAAAAAAAATAATGGATAACAATAATAATCTAAAAAATATTCAGGTTTTTATGATGACACTCAAAAATTCAGTGTTTTTAGCATTTCTTGGACAAAAAAAAAGGTGAGCTTTATCGACCTTTGTGTTCTGGTTGCAAAAAATGAAAGGTGGGAATGTATTCTTTTGATTTAATAAATAAAATTCGTGTAATAATTGCTAATGTTGAAAAAATAATAAATTTTATAAAAAAAAGTTACACGAAATTTCATTTCAGTAATTCAATGAAACACGATATAAAATGGTGTATACTTTTAGGCCCATGTGTTTCATGGGTTATATGGGCGAGTGGCGATGGGCGCGGTCGATTTCCATTAAAGTTTGCAGATATCTCAACTTTATAACACTGATCACTTGTGCCAAGTTTTAAGTTTTTTGGTGAAGAAATAAAAATTTTGGGCGAAAAAATCATTTCGGGTTATGTGGGCGATGGGCGTTTTCGATTTCCATTAAACTTTGCAGATATCTCAACTTTATAACACTGATCACTTGTGCCAAGATGCACAGTGGCGCAAATTAGAAGTGCGGATTTGCAAATAGTTTTATGAGGTTATATAAAATTTTATCACATTATATATAACTTGATCAAATTAGATATATCCATTTCTCGAATCAAATTATATCTGATGAGATCTCATGAAGATAAGGTTATATAAGCCATTCTTCGGATCAGTTGATACAAATATCGGAACTTTTTTCATCGGGCTGTCAAATTCCATACAAATTTTAAAATCGAAAACTAAAAAGAAAAAGAAAAAGAAAATACGTATTTTGGGGTACAATATGAACTTAGTATAATAGAACTAACTTATCCGAAATTTAAAGTAATCGAAAGGAGCTGTTAACTATGAACTACATTTTTCATTTTGTAAACTACAATGATTTTTAGTCCTTTAAAGTTTTTGTGGTCCTGAGCCATAGTAGTAGTCAGATACTCATTATTCACATGGCTACTGTTTTACACAATAACTAACGTCCCAAAAACTGCATACATTATATTTGCATAATACAGATTTCATTGTCATTACCGAATGGATATTCAATAGAGTGTCCCGTTAAAAAAACATGTGAAGCGAAACTAAGAGACCTATTACTTACAAAAAGAGTCTCGCGATGGGTTCTCTCCGATCTTAATGAAATTCTGATATGTGATAGAATAGAAAAAATAAGAGACATGTGATAGAGGCCCATGGGTTAAAAAGTGGGGTCAAAAAATCCCATTTATCGTTTTTTCAGTTTATTTCGTTTTTGTTTCAAAGAGATTTTTGACAAATGGGGGTGCTAAATGAAAAAGTTTTTGAAGACACATTAACTGGTATATAAAACATGTCCGACATTTTCGAAGCATTTTTGTTATTCAAAATATGTGATTTAAGTGACATTAAAACTGGCACTTTTTTTTTTTCTTTTCCCGAAGAATTTTTACACATTCATTACAGAAATTTTAAAATAAATGGCAATTCTAATAGGGCAATAAGGGCACAGTATACAGTAGCGATAGTCTTTTTTGAGCAATATGGTAGCGCTTCTTTCACAAATACTAATGTATTTTTCTGTGAATGTGTTGGTAAGAAAATTTTAAACCTTTAACGGGCTGCATACAACTCGTCAATAAAAAATATTTTTTGTTGCATACTTTTTAGCCGTCACTTCTTTTTTATTTCACCTAATTAGTGTCACTACACTGATAGAATTTTCCTTCATAGAATTAATGAATCGATTTCATTGAAATGGATTCATTGCTTTAATGAATAATTTAATTAACTGAATGAAGATTCTTTATCTTAAAATAAATTCAATAATTCAATGAAAATTTGTCCAATTTTTTCAATTAAAATTTTAACTTGTAATACTCGTATGCTAAAAAAAATTATTTAGTGTAATTTTGTGATTTTTTTACTCAATGATAGCGATTTCTATTCTCACTTTCACCATTCACCTCAATTTTCGAATCTCATTATTTCCCGTGTGTTGATTATATGTCCCAATTTGATTTGTGATTTTTTAAGATTTGTTAATTGTAAAGACGTTTGAACAATACAAAATTTCGAAATTTGTATTATTTGAGAGAAAAAGAGGTTCGAAAACTGAGTTGAATGGTGAAGGGGAGAATAGGAATCGCTGCCTATAGTACATTTTGGATTAAAAAAATAATTGCTGAAGTTAAACTCTCCATATTGTAAATCGTACTTGTTCCACAAAAATGTCAATGTCACAATGTTGAAACAAATTGATTTAAAAAAAATTTATAATCATTTAGGGTTGATGTAAAGTGACTACGAAATTCTTAAAAAAATTATCTTAAGTCGACATAAGTGGTTTTGTAAAAAGTCATAAGATTTTTATTTTATTTGTTTTTTCTTAATTTAAATAAAAATATGTTTTGGCTAAAATCTCAATTTCTTTAAAAAGTGTATTATTAAGGTATAAATTTTTGGTTTGTAATAAGAGGTAATGAAAATAAATGTTTTACTTTTAAATTTTAAAAAATTAAAATCAAAAGTTTATTTTTCGGTCTTTTATCATAAATTATTCAAGTTCAAGATCATTTGTTTTTTGTTAAACAAAAAACCGTGCAATGTTTAGTTATTAATTAAAAAAAAATTCTGTCCGCTAATTTAAAGCAGACTTTATCTACTGACAGGTCCTTACATGTTTCATTTCCCGTCACCGAAAATCATCAGAGGACCAATGTAGAAGGGGTAGAATATATTTAGACAAATTTTTAAGGACAAAGATCAAAGCTTTATCCGTATTGAACTTGAACTTGTTCTTGAACATGAATAATCTTGCTCACATCATAAGGTAATACAAATATTTTATAAAAACTATGAATTTTATTCATTAAACACATTAACGTCTTATAACGTTTATGGTAGAACTAATAAAAACAATTCCATATACTTTATGAAATTTTCATTGGGTCAACGAAACCATACATTAAACATTATTTAATGAAGCATTTTTCATCGATTCAATGAAACATTTCTTTAGGTACTTTTTATGAAAAAATTCATTGCATTAATAAAGGAATTCATTAATACTAAGCACACATTTCAATCAGTGTATATTTAATTTCACCTCCTCAAATCTGACAGTTATTTTCATATTTGACGAATAAAATTTCTCAAAATATATACAAAAATGTAATAAAAAATATTTAAGAAAAAATATTTAGGAAAAACACTCACAATATTTTTTCCGTAAAGACTACTGAATATACACATTAAATTAACTGAAAATCAGTTAAAAACAGGACTACTTACTTTACGTTTAAAACAATTCTATTTTTTAGTTTATTTTTAACTGTTGAAAAATTAATTGACAAAATCCATAAAAACAATAGATTGTTTTCGCTTTTTTTTCAATACTCAATATAATATAAGAACTTTTTGTTTTAAAAAGAAAATTTTAACTGAATATTTTAACTTTTACGGAAAGTCCGTTTTTTTTTTTGTTTATTGTTTTTTGTTAAATAACAGACAGAACGTTAAAAAATATCCCCTGGTTTCTACAACACGTTCGCCTCTACACGAACGGGTGATTACATGTATTTTGTTTTTACATTGCATGTATTTTGTTATTGTTTTTAGACGAACGTGATGCAAAACTTGTTCTAGAAACAGGGCGTATATTTCTTTGGTAATTTAACTGTATATTCCATAGAAACAACTTTACTGATTAAACTTTTAAATAACTGTTGATTTTTTATGGAAAAGTTCTTGTGAGTGAAGAACTACAAATGTTTTGTTTTTAAATATTCTCGTCTTAATAAATACAAATATGTAAAAAAATATTTAATGTTTAAACATGCAGAGGCGTCAAAGCGATTTTTAAGCACAATATTTAGTTAGAATGTATGGAAATTGGAATCTAAAAGTGTGCTCTCCATAATACACACACTCAAAAAAAAAAGTTTGTCAAGTAAGCAAAAAATTTTGCTGAGTCAGCAAAATTTTAGTCAGGAGGGTGCTAGCAAAAAAATTATTAATGTCAGCAAAATCTTTTGCTGAAAATCAGCGAGCTGATTTTTAGCAACAAAATTAGTAGATTCAGCAAAAGTTTTGCTAACACTTAGTAGATTAGAAATAAAAAAGCCTTGGTAAAAATTAATAAATTTTTTGCTGAATTTTAGTAGACTGAAAAAAACGCAAAAAAAATGTAAAAAAATTGTAATTTAGTTAACATATTTGCTGAAAATCATAAAACATATTTTTGTGATTCTTTTAAAAATAATTTACAATAATTACGAAATATAAAAATTTTCATTTTCCCACATTGATGTCATGAATTAATTCAATATCTGAAAATATATAGAACTAAATATATATAACATAACAAAAATTTTCTTTCAACTACTTACATCAATGGTAGTCTAAATGATGCTTTCTTTTAAAGGACGCAACTGCCGCAGATAATTATAGAAACGAAGCGAAAAAATAAACAAAAACAAACGAAACGAAAAAAACAACCCTTTTTTTTGCAATAAGAAAAAGGAACCATACAAATCTACCTAAGATGTGTGTCTTTGTCTCTCATTTTACTGTGTCTACATGTCTGTATATGTTTGTTTGCAATTTGACCACACTAGATTATTAATCTATTAACGTTTATTATAGAAATATATATAATTACGACAATGAATCGTTTACACAATTTATGAAACAGCTTCATAAAATGTTTTAATATTAAGATGATCTTTGAATTAATGAAACACCTCATGAATGTGTTGAAATTGCATTAGAACTAAGCCAATGAACCCCTTCGTATGATTTTTAAAACAATTTCATAGAAGTCCAAAATTAATAAAAAGCTACATTGAAATAATAAAGCCCTTTGTAAAATATGTTGAGAATTAAATATTAAAACTAAAGTTTAAAATGTATGAAAATTAATGGAATTATGAAATTTTATGACAAAATAAAAAAATTTAGTCTTTGAAATAATTTCTTAGCTCTAAAGAGCTAAGTAATCGAATGTATGTTTTTAATGAAACTATGAAATTTTATGAAATAAAGATTATGAAAAATTTTTTAATATTAAGAAAATTTCTTGGATATAATGAAATGCTTCATTTAATCTACGAAAAATTCAATTAAATTGTTTCATTAATATCATGAATGATAATTCTATCTGTGTACTTCTACGCTGATATTAACGAAAATCTGAATTTCTTACAGAAACGGAATAATTTCGAGATTAGGCCGCTAAAAAAATACGCGTCCCTTTTTTTTTAACCTCTATCACATATTTACCTAAATTTCCTTAAGATCGGAGAAAATCGATAGGGAGACTCTCATTGTAAGCTGATTATGAAAAAACTTTTAAATTTTTTCAAAAAATTAGTATCAAAAGTGGTGTAATAAATACTTTGTCATGAAACAAATATTTAAATATTTTAAGAGCAATTTTGATTCTTTATTAAAGATTAGAATTAATATTAAAATTTTAACCTTTTTTAAGCCAAAAAAACACTAATAGTGGTTGGTTTAAAAGCAGGGCGTGACGTAAAAATATAGTCGTTTTTTTTATCCAAATTCATCTGTTTTATATGCATCGTTTGAGTGAGTTTGTAATTTACTATTTTAATGGAACACCCTAATTTTCATATGTACAATAGGAGTGGGATAGAAGACGATTATTCGATTTCAATGCGCTAGAAACTCTTATTTTGGGAAGTTCGAAAAGAATGCATAGGCCAATAAATGGGAGCGGTGGCGTATAGGGAGTGGCTCCTCAACGTCGTCAAAGATGGAGGCAAAGGGGAAAAAATTCACAAAAAAGCACACAACTGCCCCGGAGTCGTCCATAGAGTGGTAAGACCAACCCACACTAATACCACCTCCCAAATTATTTCTGAAAACACTTATTCCCTATTTCCACTTTAAGGCGTTCTCGCATACAAATATCTAATTTTTTATAAAATTTTTTCCAACTGCTCTAACTTTCCCAACGGTGTCCCTATCTGGATTAAATATATGACCCCCAATTTTTTACAATCCCAAAACTTTCTCAGAACATACCAATACTCTAACTGCACTCACCAAGGGGCTCCTATTCAAAAGGACATTTTGGAAATTTTGGTCCCACCGCTCTAACTGTGTTAAGCATGCTCCTATTGGAGTCAAATGATTGACCGATATATATTTTTCAAACCTATACGGAGTCAAATGTTTGACCGATAAATATTTTTTCAATAACAACATCTTCTCAAAACATACAAACCCGGTATCTCCACTCGCTATGGGGGCTCCCATACACAATTATTACATTTTTATAAAATATGCTCCCACACTTCGAACTGTCCACTGCGTGCCCCTAGAAGAGTCAAATGTATGACCGACCTCTTATGCTTGCTCAACCCAAACATTTTGCCAAAACATGTCCACACCCCATCTTCACTCCCTAAGAGGGTTGTGCATAGTGGAGATAAGGTCTACGTATGTTCTATTGGCGTTGAAAAAACATTAGGGATTAGTCATACATTTGACTCATCTAGGGACCCTCTTGAGACAGTTAGAACGTTGGGAGCAAATTCTACAAAATTTCATTTTGTATGGGAGCCCCTTAGGGAGAAGAGATAGGTTCTGTAAAAATGTTAGGCTTGAAAAATATTTGGTTTGGTCATACATTTGACTCTGCTGGGAGCACCGTGGCAGCAAATTTTTCAAAATGTTATTTTGAATGGAAGCACTTTAAGGAGTGGAGAACATTTTTGGATGGAGAAAATAATGGGGTTCAGTCATACATTTTACTCCGCTAGGGGCACCATGGGGACAGTTAGAGCAGTGGGAGCAAATGTAATAAAAATTAAATTTTTGGATGGGAGTTCAAATAGTGAGTGCAGTTAGGGGTTAGGTAGGTTCGAATAAAAAGGTTGGGGGAGAAAAGTTAATGCGGGTCATTCTAAGACTTTAACCCTCCAGGGACGACTACAGGGTATTTGTGTGACTTTTTGTGGATTTCACCTTTTCCCCTCTATTCGACCCACTAATGGCTTCTTGCACATTCAAATCTCCATAAAACACAATCCCATACCTAATGTACAATGTTTGTTTTGGAATAAATTTGTATTTGGTTTCTATTCTATTCTATCAGTCATTCATTTATTCAATGAAACAACTCGTGTGGACACATGCATATTAAAAGAAATCAACACAATCAAGGAGAAGGCTAGGGCTATTTTGTGTGAAAACAAAATCTGAAGTTAGTAACAAAATTATAGATATTAATTTCCCAGCAAATTAATTTATGGTTTTAGGGCAATGCACAGAGGTAAGATGTGGACAAAACTGAAAAAAATTTAAGGGCTTATGTAAACACTTGATAAGCCACTTTGACTATTTTCTTGTTTTCGCGGTTTTTTAGATATCCATTAACAATCTTTTGGAAGCAGTCTAGCTCAAAAACTTACCGCCCTTCCCTACACTTAGAATAATATGCAGATAAAGACCACTGCAAATGTAGTTAAAACCAAATGAAATTTCACTTAAAGAAAGGACGACTTACATTTCAGTAAATTTAACTAACATTGTCATTTGTTTTTAAATGTTCAGAAAATGACTAAAAATTGTAGTAAAAGTGAACCACATGCTAGTAAAAAAATAGACAAACATTTTTTTTTTTATTTTTTGAAAACACAAAAACTACTGTATGAAATGAATGTAAAATCATAAAACAGTCATTTTATGTGGTTTGTTTTTTTAAATGAACTACAAAATTTATTTTGTTCTACAAATGACTGACATTTACATTGAAAGTAATGAAACTGTATTACAACCCAAACAACTACATATTTTTAACAGAAGTTCCCTGAGTGTAGAATATAGAAGACCTGCAGTATTCATATTTCTATATGTTTTCCAACTTTAAAAAGCAAAAAACAAGTTTTTTCTATAAGCCCTTCAATTGCATTTTTTTTTTATTACTTTTGGTACAAAATTAAAATTTGTATTCCAAATATAAAAAGTCTGGCAGCTTTTCTATTATAAGTTAGCTATTTTCAATTAAATGATACATCAAATTTGCAGTCTGGCAGCTTTTCTATTATAAGTTAGCTATTTTTAATTAAATGATACATCAATTTCCAAATAAAAAACCATAATTTTCATTATGATAAAAAAGTAGTAAAATTGTCTGTTTATCAAAATTAATTTGGCTTTTAATTATTACACACAGAGAAAAATTAAGCTATTTGCCAACTGAAACTCGGTTACTACGACCCAAATTCGGTTATAATGAATTTCAGTCGTTTGCTACAACACAACATTAGCTTTCACAACCAAGTTCCGTTAATTCAACTGAATTTCAGTTGCGACACTCAAAATATTCAGAAATCGAATGGAAAATTTCGCTGTAATAACTGAATTTATAAATTGTTACCATTAAAATACACTTTTGAATTCTGTTGACACTTTGTTTCTCTGTGTGTAAATATTTCCATAATTTTTTTAGTCCTAGAAACTGTCTTTTTAAGAAAGAAAAACAGTAAAACTATCAAATTTAAATAAGAGGCTTTATATTACTTGATACTATTAATCAAGGTTGGCCACTGAAATTAATAACGGTATCATTATTGGTATCGATGCTCAGATTCTGAGGCTATTTTTCTTTAGAAAATCCTCAGATTCTGTTCACATTTCCTAAAACTCTAAAATTAAGAGGACCTTTTACAAAAAATAAAAATAGTGTAAATTTTCCTAAACAAATTATGGTATGAAAAATTCTTCAAAATAAGCTAATTACTATAAATCCATTTTTATGTTACACTCAAAAAATAAGTTAGTACAAAAGTTAGTAAAACGTCTTGTAAATCAGGTATACTATTTTTTAGCAAATTTTTTTGCTAAAATCGTGTTTTCAGCTAAAATTTTTGTTATACTTATTCAGCACTTAACTGTTTTATACTAATGCTTTACTAATATACTAATGTTTTACTAATTAATTTTGCTAAAAAAAAATTGGACGACAACTAGATTGAAAGATATACGCAGAATGAAGCAGATGTCGCGGCATGTCAAGATGTAGTAGAGAAGAGGAAAATGATACTAAAAAGTACAACTCTAATAAGACATATAAAAAAATCAACCATGGAAGACTTTTGTATCTGTTTTTCATACATAAAACAAAATTGAGGATTAAAACAACTTAAATTTTGCGTTGTCACCGGCTTGTGAAAATAATTGTCTATTAATAAAATAAAAGACAAAAGAAAATATTTAAATTTAATATGTATTTCTATAATAAATGTTAATAGATTAATAATCTAGTGTGGTCAAATTGCAAACAAACATATACAGACATGTAGACAGAGTAAAGCGAAAGACAAAGACACAAATCTTAGGTAGATTTTTATGGTTCCTTTTTCTTATTGCAAAAAAAAGGGTTGTTTTTTTCGTTTCGTTTGTTTTTGTTTATTTTTTCGTTTCGTTTCTATAATTATCTTCGGCAGTTGCGTCCTTTAAAAGAAAGCATCATTGAGACTACCATTGATGTAAGTAGTTGAAAGAAACTTTTTGTTATGTTATATATATTTATTTCTATATATTTTCAGATATTAAATTAATTCATGACATCAATGTGGGAAAATGAAAATTTTTATATTTCGTAATTATTGTAAATTATTTTTAAAAGAATCACAAAAATATGTTTTATGATTTTCAGCAAATATATTAACTAAATTACCATTTTTTTTACATTTTTTTTGCGTTGTTTTCAGTCTACTAAAATTCAGTAAAAAATTTATTAATTTTTACCAAGGCTTTTTTATTTCTAATCTACTAAGTGTTAGCAAAACTTTTGCTGAATCTACTAATTTTGTTGCTAAAAATCAGCTCGCTGATTTTCAGCAAAAGATTTTGCTGACATTAGCAATTTTTTTTGCTAGCACCCTCCTGACTAAATTTTTGCTGACACAGCAAAATTTTTTGCTGACTTTACAAACTTTTTTTTTGGCTGTATATATCTATAAATGAAAACTTGTAGTATATTTACACACTTTGTGTGCATGAAAATTACACAAATTATGTGCAATATTTTATTTTTTCGCAATTTTACATACACATTTAGTAGGTAAAAAGTTACCTACTATTAAATATCGTAAATTTAAACAAAAATTCATTAGAGTGTAGATCTTAAACTCTCCTTCTTTTAACAACAAACACATTTTTTCATATACATTAAAATATTTTTTGTATAGGTATACGACGTATGTATGTCCAAAACATTCTCATGAGTTACGTGCACTGACAGATAATGTCAAACAGTTGGAGATCTATGTAGTCTATGTCAATTACAGCTGTCTAAAAGCCAGAAAAAAATCATTTGAGCTACTCAATGAATTTAAAAGAGCAATTAACCAGCAATATAAAGAAAAGTAACTCCAAGCCAAATATCAATACCTTAATGTATGTAAGAAAAGAAAAGAGTAACAATAAAATTAATGAAATGACTGATTCCAAGCAATGGTGGGTGGATGTTAGCAAAATAAATAAGAGGTGACTGCTAAAAATTAATAATTTAATTTAGCAGAAAATTTTAAAATATACTTTAAATCATTATTAAGTCAATCGCAACTTTCAAAGGACATTTAATATGCATCGAGGAGGCATACGGATTGTGATTTGGATAAAAATATGACAGCTAATGATAATTTAACTATTCTCAAAAAAAAAAAAACTAAGTTGAATAAAGCGCTTGGAGAATACGGAAACGTGTAAATATGCCACTGTTCATGGCGTAACAATACAAGGTAAAGACATTAGGGAGAATTAGGGAATTTTGTTTGACATTATATTGTTTTTTTTTTTTTTGGTTTATTTTTTTGTATGAATTTTTGATATTTTGGTTGTGTAATCGATAGAACATTTTTCTAATAAGTCTACCTGTAATGCGATTCAGTAATTTTAACGATCCGACAATCGAAAAATATATCGACAAACTTTTCTTGTTTGCAGTAACGATTAAGTGTCTAACTAAGTACACCTTAACGATAGTCAACAACTCTATTTTTCTATTTAAAAAAGTAACTTTTTCTCGAATGAATAAACAACACAAAAATTGTTGTCGTTTAGATAACAACAACAGTAGTGCGATTCATTAACTTGTTTAACGATACTCCAATTGTTAATAAAGTAAACAACACAATTAACAACAATCTGTCTAACGTGTAGTACATGTGGCATTAGAAATAAGTTTATCTATACCACGGTCAGTGATTGCACAGAAAATTTCATATAGACGCAATCGAACAAATAAAAACATAACAAATATTGCATTATTAAAAAACAAAACAGGGTCACTGACGAAGTTTCAATACCAGAAACTGTGCAGTCTGATTCAGAAAATTGAAAATTTGCAATGTAGTTATGATTTTTAGAAAATACACTCATTCTTTTCTACCCCGCCTTTCACGATTTTCTTTTTCATAAACGATATTTGCTATTGTCAAAGTCAGCTGTTGTTGTTATCTAAACTACAACAATTTTTGTGTTGTTAAATTTTTAAATAGAAAAATAGAGTTGTCGACTATTTTTAAGGTGTACTTAGTGAATCACTTAATCGTTAGTGCAAACAACAAAAGTTGTCGATATATTTTGCGATTATCGGATCGTTAAAAATTACTGAATCGCACTACAGATGACTTTAACAATAGCGAATATCGTTTAAAATGTTAATGAAAACAAAAATCGTTAATTTTGTTGTTTACATTTAGGGAACTTCTGCTTTAAAAATATGTAGTTGTTTTGGTGGTAATACAGTTTCCTTATTTTTAATGTAAATGTCAGAACAAATTGTAGAACAAATTACATTTTTTACTAACCCGGTAGTTCATTTAAAAAAACAAACCACATCAAATGACTGTTTTATGATTTTACATTCAATTTTACAGTAGTTTTTCGTTATTTAAAAAAATAAAAAAAATAATTTTTTTTTTTTTTTTTTATTTTTACTAACATTTGGTTAATTTTACTACAATTGTTAGTAATTTTTTGAACATTAAAAAATAAATGACAATGTTAGTCGAATTTACTGAAATGAAAGTCGTCCTTTCTCTAAATGAAATTTCATTTGTTTTTAACTACGTTTGCAGTGGTCTTTACCTACATAGTATTCTAAGTGTACTTTTTTTAAACAATTCGATTATTAAGTTTGATATAATTTTTATTAAAAATAAAATAAACCAAGTTACTGAATCGCAATAATGGTATTGTTTTGCCTTAGCTACTGCCGAGTTTATTAACGAACTAGTTAGCAACTGATTTTAATCCTTTCCCTACCGACTTTTTCTTTGTGGATATATTTCTATTTCGACTTTTAACTCTTGTAAAAATAAAAAGGTTTGGGCATTTGCCATCTCCCCCTCCTATCCGCCAAAAAATAGGCACGAAAATCGGTATTTTGGAACTTCTCAAAAAATTTTGACCACTAAAACATTCGAATAACC
Organism: Delia radicum; assembly: GCA_021234595.1. Lineage (NCBI taxonomy): Eukaryota > Metazoa > Arthropoda > Insecta > Diptera > Anthomyiidae > Delia > Delia radicum. Next base: position 233,677,852 of record CM037852.1, read on the forward strand.
AAAAATTATTTGTGTGGTTTTGTTCTTTTCAGTAGATGAAGTCAAATGCCAAATTCCGAGATTCTAGCATTTCTAGTTTGCGAGATCAAAAAATCTGATTTTGTTAGCAAATATCGCCACTATGTAGCCATGATATACAGTTTAGGCATATAATGATTTTTTTTTTTTTTTCAAAGATCAATATCTTACTGACCATATTTAAAGACAAATATAAAGTTTTATTTCATTATGATATTTTTAAAAATGTGTACAAGGGCAGTGAAAGGGTTAATGTAATTTTTGAAACTGGGAAAGTTGATGTAGAGTTTAAGCAAAGTATATTATTTGCAATATTTAAAAAAGGCGATGTAAATTGTACAAACAACTATAGAGGAATAACCCTTATGAAATGTGTGGCAAAATTACTGATGGGAATTATAAATAATAGACTTACAACGTCAGTCGAAAAACATAATATTCTAAACGAATTATTACAATTAATAAATATTCAACGGTGGACAACATCTATAATTTATCGGTTATAGGGTATAACAAGCTCAAAGAGACAAAGAAAGTATATGCATTCTTCGTGGACTTTAAGGGAGCGTTCGATAGAGTACCAAGAAAGCTGCTCATATACAAGTTACACCCCAGCATAAAATAGTACTTACCCAGAAGCAGTTGGGGAAATCATTAACAACAACAATTCCAGAAGGCATGAGTTTTGTTCGTGATGTCCCACTTGGTACGTCTCATTTAAGCGATTCTTTCATGTGCTCTAAGAAGCAATAAATTCATGTCTGCGTAAGAAATGTGAAGCTCTTCTTTTGCGCTTCTTTTGACAACATTAATGCTTAAACGGCGGTATGGGTAGGTAACAATGTAACCGAATATAGTTAAACTTTTACCCACGAGAGTGTCTTCTTTTCCCAATGCATTTTACTCTTCACCTTAATGACCTTTGCGAATACTTGGTAACCCAGTAAAACAATTTCATGTTTTTAGAAGCAGGATAAAACAAATGCGCTGATATTAGTGCTTACCATAACATAATACTGAGAAGCAGCTAAATAAACGAATAATTTTCGAATAAAAATAAACAAAAACAATTTTGAGCTTTCTGTTTTCTATTACACGGATTCAGGGTGTAAGCAGCTTACCCTATTCCCTTACAAGGATACAGCTTGTAACGCAAAAAGTTTCATATAGTGGATTATAAACGATCTGTGCCAATTTTCCCTAGTGATTTCCGATTGTGTTTGGTATTTTTGAGTATGTTATAAAAAATATTTAGTCATTTATTTGTTTTTGAAGAGCTCGCACGTGATTATTAATACAATAAAATTTTAACAACAACATTTTATATCTGTAGAAATATACTTTTAATTGTAATAATGTGGACATTAAATATGATTTTACTGAAAGCCAAAAATCACAGCATTTTATAAGCACTAAAACCGCGCTTATGTTGATCAAAAGTAATGCTTTCATGTGGGAATTCGCCATATAAAACTTTTTGGCTTTATCCCTAACAAACCAACTTGCAGGTAAGCAACGTTTTTTTACTGGGAAGTGGTCTGATGACACAAGAAATAAATGGTCGTTTGCTTCTTTATGCTGATGATATTGTTGTACTATCAGACAGTACAGAAACAATGCAACTAATGGTTAAAAAATTAGAAAGTTATTGCGGAATATGGAAGTGAATATGCTTCAGTCAGAACTAATGGTATTTAGAACTGGAGGTAGGCTATCAACGATTTAAAATATAAAAACTATATCCTCTATTCGTCCACCAAATTTCAACTATTTAAATTTATAAACAAAGAAGTAATTGAGTTATGACCGTAATCTACCATTGTGCAGTGGTACACTATATAAACCTAGTATAAAGCACTAAGGCGTATGAGTGTTTATTTTGTACATAGAAATAAAATAAATCATACGCTTGGAAATTCAGTGCGCATTAGTTTCATGATGTATAAAAGAGACATTATTTGCAGAAGGTTTGAAGCCATGACAAATTGTTTGAGAATTATTTGAACTTAATTTAGAAGACACCCGTTAGCGTAATAAAACCGAGATGTAACTACTCTAAATCTAATATTATTAGTACAATACACCATATAAATTTAAATGTTAATTGCGTATATTATTAACTTATTTTTATATTTTATTGCCGAAACAATTTTACCTACACATCTATAAATCACGTCTCTACACTTTTATAATAAAAATGTTGCATTTTAACACAATTATAGTCATAAATTATTCCACGTTGTTGGAAATTGTAAAATACTTCTAGAATAAATATGTAACAAAATTAATCTACAATTTCACTTTTAAATTAAATGCTCGTATTATTTTTATTTTTGTTAAATATTGCGTGCTTGAAACTTAAACTTCTTGTATAAACTTTTGATTTCAGTTAAACACGAATTTACAAATACATAATAACAAAAATAACTTTAAAGTGCATTTGAAATTAAAACCTACAATACAAATGTGTTGGTGTAAAGTGCCCTTTGTGATTTTTCATTTCAATTATTGTATAACGAGTTATACACATAGAGAAAAAATATAATTTTAGAGCATTATATTATGATTTGAAATACGTAATGATAAACAAGCAAGAATTATAATATGATCTTAATGACTATATTAATATAGTAGCAGAGAAAAAAATGTTCCCTACTTCTTTCAATTAAGTCGGTTTGTTGAAAATTTTAAAAGCTGTCAATTAAAAATTAATTCAATCAATTAAATATTTGCTCAAATTCGGGACTTGCTTGAAATTTTTTTTTATATTATCGCTCAAAAGCAAACATCTATATATTGTTGTTGTTTTTTGTAATATGTATGTAGTTGTTTTTTTATAAATGTTTATGTTTCCTAGTATTAGTAATAAATATTATAAATTCATTTCCTTTAGATTAGATATTAATTCTTATTAGGTTTATTACTTTATTAAGAGAAATAATTTAGTTTTGGATGTTTCAATATGAATATTAATTTATGAGAATGAAAATTATTCAAGTTCGAGGCCATACTCTATATTTCTTCATTAGGATATTGTCCTAACAAATAATCTATAGAGTTTTTTGTTTTCAAATTTATTATTTGACCCTTTCAGGAATGTGTTGATAGATCTATTTCGGGAATTTTCTAGGCTCCCATCATCAGAACACGTTTTGAAAGCGGTAACAATCCTATGCCAAACATCAAACATTCATATGAACTAGTTTACTCACTACATGAGAACTAATATGCATATGAGCTTGAATTTAAAGATTATAACCATTGATCAAAAATAAATTGAAAACTTGTTTGTTATGTGTGCAAGGTCCACCTCTGGTGGATATTCAATACACGTTTTTTGTTTTTCTCTCCTCTTTATATTTTGTTTAGTTTGTAAACAAAACAGGGGAAGTAAACCCGACTGTACTTTGTCTTTTATACAAGTTTGATATAATTTTTATTAAAAATAAAAATTATATTTTTTCGACCTTTAATTGTGCAATGAAAATGAAAATTATTCATTTTCGTTGTACCGTCGGGTTTACTTCCCCTGTTTTGTTTACAAACTAAACAAAATATAAAAAGGAGAGAAAAACAAAAAACGTGTATTGAATATCCACCAGAGGTGGATCTTGCACATCAAACAAGTTTTCAATTTATTTTTTGATCAATGGTTACAATCTTTAACTTCAAACTCATATGTATATTAGTTCTCATGTAGTGAGTAAACTAGTTCATATGTATGTTTGATGTTTGGCATGGGATTGTTACCGCTTTCAAAACGTGTTCTGATGATGGGAACCTAGAAAATTCCCGAAATAGATCTATCAACACATTCTTGAAAGGGTAAAATAATAAATTTGAAAAAAAAAACTCTATAGATTATTTGTTAGGACAATATCCTAATAAAGAAATATAGAGTATTGGCCTCAAACTTGAATAATTTTCATGTTAGAAAGTGTTTTGCAACCGTCAGATAATGACAATCGTAATTAATTTTTATATTAATTACTGTAGAATATTTCTTTAGTTAGTCTCTTTACAGGAAGAAGAAGAAGTAAACATTTGTATTGAAAAATTTTACGGACACAAGGGATACACCAGACTGCCGCAGTTTCGTCCCCCTCCTGGGCTCGTCATTGGTTAATTTATGGGTCAATTGAACAAAGTATTTTATATTGTTAATTTGCTCTATATGAAAAACTTTTTATTTCTTGGTGTAGTACTGTGATTTGCATTTTCATTTCACAATTAAAGGTCGAAAAAACATAATTTTTATTTTTAATAAAAATTATATCAAACTTAATATTAATTTATTCTAAAACATTCTCATAAATTTGATAGTGTCATTTTTAAAGTTTAATTTTGTTTAATAAAAATATAATTTTTTTAAACAGAACGAAAATGACAGAAATAAATTAAAAATTATTTCAAACAAAAAAAAAAAAAAATCTGATTTTAACAAAAGGTCTAATTTCTGGAAAGAGAAAATCCAAAAATAAAAATTGCCATAGTCCCTTCGCTTCAATAGAAAGAAAAAAAAAACAAATTTCTGTGTAAATTTGTTCACATAAGTATAAATAAATCTGATAACTAAATGAGAATTTCATGCCGTTTTAAATTCAATGTTATCAAAACATTTGGTAAGGCAGAAAAAAAAACATATGGCAACAATAATTTTTTTTTTTGGTTTTTGTGAAGGTATATAATATTGATCACTTTTTAACCAAATGAGTTATTATTTAATTGAAAAATAATTCAATTAAAGAGCTAACAATTTTTAATTTAATTAGCAATTTTCGTTATTGGCGGAGTTTCAGTAATTAAAGTTATTGAATGGGTGGTTTTCGTGATTGAAATGGGTTTTTATTTTTTTGTATGTAGATGATTATAAAATTGTCATCAGTGTTCGTAATATGGTTAGTCAGAATCATATTTATGATCACTACATTATTATACGAGTAATATGATAATTTCATGTCACCAATCATGTCGAATTTCCAGTTATAACATGTTACTCTTAAACCATAATTTTTCTCCGAGTGTTACAATATAGTAAAAATTCCTGTAAACGAATACATCTTAAAAAAAGGATTTTATTTGAAACTTTTTATTCGGCATATCATTAAACATTTTCTAAATAGCTTTAAGACAAATGTATGTTTTTTTTTTCTACAAGTTAAAAAGAGAACTAATCATACGAGCAGTGAGAACAGGGATATTTTAAAATAGTACATGAAGGCTTCACTGTTCATTAGTCAATGCAAATTGAAATACCTGAGTTTTATATCAGTTTGTTGTATCTTTATTGTATTTTTATTAAAACAAATATGGGGGGATTCATAATAGCTTCGTATATGAGGGTATAAGAACACAATGTTTTTTTTCAGGCAAAAAAAAAAATAAATTCTTAAGAAAAATATAACATTAAAAAAATTCAAATAAAAATTTTAAATAAGGAATTCATAGTATAAAATTAAACGATTGCCATCTCTACAGTTTTATTTGGCAATCTTAAGAACTTGTTTGTCTAAATAAATTTAATTGTAACAACCACAGCGTCGGCAACCTTTCTTGAAACTTTTAAACAGCGTTCTTCGTTGGAATCGTTATTTTGAAAAAAGTCCATTGCTTAAGCTTTTTATTCTAAGTCGAAAGTCCCCAAAAAAACCGGAACTTTTTTCCTTCTGCAGATGGTAAATAACAGTCAAAGTGATACATTTTCATTGGATTTATTGAAGTAAGTCTTCTTCTAATTGGATTATTACGCAGTTCTACCAAGCCCATAATATACGATTTTTTGTCATCCCATGAGGGTAGATTTCAAAAATATTGAAAGCAATATTTCTCTACCTCGAAATTTAAAAAAAAGTGTTTAAGAAAATTGGTTCAATATTATTTTGATATAAAACCAAAGGAAATGTATAGTTTTCAAATTTAAATCATAAATACTTATGTGTAGTAAAACACAAAGGTGTATTTTAGGAGAATTTCTACTAAGGCGTTACACATGGGAGTTTTTGCTAACTTCGAAACCAGTAGAGATAACGTGAAACGCTTTGGTGGCTTAATGCAAGACCAAATAGGCTTCTCAAAACTGCAATAAAAAAAATAATAAAAATACACATAGGTGTTTTCGATGGCTCACTAACGATAAATTGATTTACTTGAATATTATTAAATGTTGTATTTCTTTTCTTGTAGCTCTGTAATATTTACATATAAATTCATTTCAATGTGACGAAAAGAAATCAAAGAAACAATATACCATCTCTTGATGACAGACATGTGGCAGAAATGATTTGGAAAAACAGCGTGAAACGTGAATATTCAAAGTGATATTTTATGTAAACATACACTTAGAATACTATGTAGATAAAGACCACTGTAAATGTAGTTAAAAACAAATGAAATTTCACTTAAAGAAAGGACCACTAACATTTCAGTAAATTTAACTAACATTGTCATTTGTTTTTGAATGTTCAGAAAATTATTAACAATTGTAGTAAAAATGAACCACATGTTCGTAAAAAATAAACAAGCATTACATTTTTTTATTTTTTTAAATAACAAAAAAATACTGTAAGAAATGAATGTAAAATCATAAAACAGTCATTTGATGTGGTTTGTTTTTTTTAATGATTTACAAGGTCAGTAAAAAAAATGTAATTTGTTCTACAAATGACTGACATTTACATTAAAAATAAAGAAACTGTATTACAACTCAAACAACTACTTATTTTTAAAGCAGAAGTTCTCTGAGTGTAGTTCTACAATGATGTGTTTTATGAAATAATAAAATCAGATTAACCCTTGGACAAACACATGGTTCTGGCCAGGAATATTTAATTTTTGAGCGTTAATTACACATACTTCTAGTTTAGGTAGATACTTGTATTTCCCGGTAGCCGCCTAAAATGTTGTTGGCTTTTCATCTGTAAAAAAAATTCAAAAATATCATTCCAACACAACGAAAACTGCAAAAGAAAAAAGTCCCCCCTCGAACAAATACATATGCCTGGCCAGACCCTTATACAACAACAACCATATTTTGGGACAACATTCAACCCGTTTGGTCATTGAATCTTTCTTTGGAAGGCCGTTGAATATTCCCAGCAACATGCTGCCTAACCAACAAAGCGGCCCTAGTACACTGAATTCCAGAAAAGATTGCAGAATTTTTCTCATGCAAGTCGAAAAGCTGCGTAGGAAGCCACGTTTTTTGTACCAAATGCACTAATCCTGTGTGCCAACAACATTCCAAAGTTGATTATACTTGTTTTTCATGCATTCAAGAAATTAAAAATTTTTTTTTAAATTTTTACCAAAATAATATAAGAGCATACTTCATTCAATTCAAAGTTACGGTATATGGGCATTAGGGGTGATAACTTTTTTTGGACAACATTCTCCCCAGGGGTTTTCTAATGGCAAATATTGTATTAATGATAAAAAAACTATTTCAGTTCAATTTGGTAAAAAAACCTTGCGCACCGACAGCGATTTCTAAAATGCCTTTAATATGTTTATTTTAAATTTTTTTTAATAACAATTTTTTTTAAATATGGTTTATACATATGTAAGTAAGCAAATCTGGAAGAAAACTATTCCATTGACTCGAAAACGGACTTTACTATTGATACCAGCATGCCTTAATTATATAGATGTGATAGTCAGACGTTGAGGCATCAAAAAAAGTTTTTTTTTAACTTTGTTTGATTCAAAACTTTAACGCGTTTGGTGCGGAACCTTTTTTAACGATAGCGAAAAACTAAAAACGCAGTTCTTAATATTTGTCCATGCCCTACACGATTTTGTCTGGGGAGATTTGATATTTGCAAAAAATGCAAAAAGTTATCACCCTAATGGGCATATGTGTTTGTTCGAAGGTTTCAGAATATGTGTTTGACGGGGGGTTAAGAAGGTTTACAAAAAAAAGTTTTTTTTTATTAAGATATTTTCAGAAAGGTAAAAAAGCGGATCATTTTAATAAAAAAAACTACACTTTTCCCGTTAATATAGCTTGAACGCCTGATGTCGGAGAGTGATTCGGAGACTAGATTTGTATTCAGCGTACCTTCTACCTTAAGAAAAGTATACTTCAATTTTAGTACCAAATATTTTTCGGCCTGTAACTTTAGGTGTAAAAAGTACTTACATGTACTCCCCTCTATACATCGGATACATGAATCCGGCTTATATTTAAATTATACACTATTGAATAAGATATTTAAAAAATTCTTTGATGTACTTACAAGTTATGAATAGGTACATATTGGGGGGATTTATGTAAGTATTTGTAAATCATATATATCATGTTAATAATGGTACGATGGACAATTTTATAGTCATGGAGAGAAAAGCAAAATTCAATGTATTTAAAGCACAAAAAAAAAAATAATAATATTTAAGAAAAAAAGTTTAAATCTTGGAGAAGCAATATCTATTTTAACCCTTTGACGACGAATGGTTGATATATTTCTCATTTTTATTTTTTGTTGTATTAGCTACAATTTTGATCCGTTTTTTTCGAGTGGACCAACATGGCCTAAGAGCCGAACAGGTTGACCCCAAAGTTAAAAAATATGAATATTTTTTTCATAATTTTTGGTTCATGTATTATAGTACGCTATTGGACATACACTGATAGAAATTTGTGCGTAGTATTAATGAATTCCTTCATTAATCCAATAAATTTTTTCATAAAAAAGTCCCGAAAGAAACGTTTCATTGAGTCAATGAAAATTGTCGGTACAAAATATGTAATTTTTTATCGATCTGGCTTGGAATTCTGTAGAACGAATTCTGTAGAACGAACTATCTAAATTTGTTTTCCTTATTACAAGTCAAAATTTTTATTGAAAAAATTTTGAAAATTTAGATTTAATTCATTCCATCTTCTAGAGTACACTGATAAAATATGGGACATACATATCCCATTGGTCGTCAAAGGCAAAAAAGAGGAGATTTTTTGAGTTTTTTTATTTTATGTTCGTATGGAAATTTAAGCAATTTTTGTTTGATATTATTTTAATAAAGTGTTGTTTATCGGTTCATAATTTTGAAATATCGTATAAAAATTATATTTTACGACTACAGTCAAAACTCGATATACGACTCAAGCTATTTTAAAATTTGTTACATAGTTATTCGTGTTACGCTCATAGCAATATAATTTTCGCGCATTGCAATATAATTTTATATATGACGTAAACAAGATAATGGAAATAAACTCGACACGTATTTCGCTATTACTTGGTTGAGGTATTTGTTCACTAATTTTCACCGTTGACGACCATAAAATGGGATATATATGTCCCATGAATTTTTTCATATTAGTTGGAAAAAAATATTTTTGACGATACTGTTCTTTAGAAATGTTGGGTAAATAAATCCGAATCCGCAAAAAAAATTCAAATTTTCCAGCAGTTTACGTTCGGTCGTTTAAACGGAAATTTTGAATCATAAAAGACTCTAAAATATGATAATTCTTAGAGCGAAGATTTTTCCAACACTCATTAAATTTCCAATAATGATCATATTTAAGAGTCTTTTATAAATAATAAAAGAACGCTCAGAAAAAGACTATTGGCAAAAAAAAAACACACCCTCATATAGTTATGAATCATAGTGTCCTACCGAACTAATTTTTTTTGGACGAAGCCGTAGCCGAACTTCGGACAAATGTTTAATGTTAGTACAAAGCCGTAGCCGAACTTTTCAATTTACTTTTTAATTTGAATAACACGTGAATTTTGAAATTAGTTTAAAGCATGGCAAAATAATACATGGTAGACTTATAAGAAAAATGTTCTCTCATTTTCAAAAGCAAAATGACAAGAATTCATACAAAAAGTAAACAGAAACCATAGAAAGTTAAATAAAAATCCCTATTTATCCCTAATGCCTTTAACTTGTATTGTTATGCCATGGTTTAAAGTAAAACAATAAAAAAATATGTAAACATGAGAAAATCTCAAAAAAAAAATAAATTTTCCTAAATATGAAATACTGAACTCAATTATTTTAATGGAAAAAAAATTTTCTATATTTTGGAAAAATTTTTTCTGTTTTTACTAAAATATATAACGATTTAATACGAATTCCTGTGTTTGTACTCGAAGTTAGAGGATGTTGTCTGTAAATGTACTCAATTGCTTCGAATATTCGGTGTTCGGCCAAGTTCGGCCAAAAATTTTGCCGAACGCCGAACATGACTGAACATTACTTTTTGGCGAAACTCCAAAGTTGAAGCCGAACACTCGGTAGGACACTAATGATTTCAGAGGGTGTGAATGCTCTTTTAAGAGTCTTTTCGGACGCCAAATATACACTGGGTAATTATAATCCAGCCAACACATTTCTGTGCGCTCATAAATTGTGACTCAAAAAAGACTCTAAAATATGATAATTTTCCGAGGGCTCAAATGTCTTAGTCATAAATAAATCATAATTTACTCTTATTTATGTGCCTAATTCAAAATTTATAAACATTTTTTCAAAACTCACATTTGACTCCAAAATTAATCATAAATGGTTAAAAATATTCAGAAAAATGCAATAATGTTCATATTTAGCATTCTTTTATGAGTCACAAAATAACGCTGCGAAAGAGGCTTCATCGGCAAAGCAAAACACGCTTATATAGCTATGATTTCAGAAGGTCTAAAGTCTCTTTTATGGGTCTTTTCGCGCTCACATTGTACACTGTGAAAAAATAACAATTTAAGAGTAAAAAAAATTGTATTTATTATTTTAAGTCTGAAAGTCTTAAAAAAGCAATTAAAATAAGAGCTCAATAATCTGAAGAAAACATCGGAAAATCCCAAAATGCAAATAAACTCAAATGATTAAAAAACTACACTCAAAAAAAAAAGTTTGTAAAGTCAGCAAAAAAATTTTGCTGAGTCAGCAAAATTTTAGTCAGGAGGGTGCTTGCAAAAAAAATTGCTAATATCAGCAAAATCATTTGCTGAAAATCAGCGAGCTGACTTTTAGCAACAAAATTAGTAGATTCAGCAAAAGTTTTGTTAACACTTAGTGGAATAGAAATTAAAAAACCCTTGCTAAACATTAATAACATTTTTGCTGAATATTAGTAGTCTGAAAAAACCTAAAAAAATTTGTAGAAAAATTTTACTTTAGTTAATTTATTTGCTGAAAAATATTAAACATATTTTTGTGATTCTTTTAAAAATAATTTACAATACATTACAAAATATTAAAATGTTCATACTCCCACATTGACGACATGATTTAATGTAATTAATAATCATATAATTACAAATTATATACCATTACCCTAACCGAGCACTAGCTACTATAGCCTTCGGCGCGTTGTAACGAAAACAGACCAGTGCCTCTGGTGGGAATCGAACCCACGACCCCCGCACTGATAAGCCAGCATGCTACCAACTGGCCTACATGGGCGCACCTATAAAAATTTAGTTTACAAATACACATTTAGTCTTTATTAAATATTTTATTTTGTCTTTTAATTAATTAATAGACAATTACTTTCACAAGATTTCACAAAATCTTCCATGGTTGCTTTTTGTATGTGTCTTACAAGAGTTGTACTTTTTAGTATCATTTCCCTCGTCACTACTACATCTCGACATGCCGCGACATCTAATTCATTATGCGTATATATTTCAATCTGGTTGTCGTCCACACTATTAATGTGCTTATCAGCACATTTTTTTTAGCAAAATAATTAGTAAAATATTAGTGAAACATTAGTTTAAAATAGTTAAGTGTTAATTAAGTATAACTAAAATTTTAGCTCAAAATACAATTTTAGCAAAAAAATTTGCTGAAAAATAGTATACCTGATTTACAAGACGTTTTACTAACTTTTCTACTAACTTATTTTTTTGAGTGTACGTAAAAAATTAAAAAACTTATTTGTTTTCTAATATTTTTAGTTTTTGTGAGCCTAAAAAATGGATTACGTTCACTCATGCAAATAAACCTGTAAAAATAGCAGTTAAAAATGTCATTGCAAAGAAAAAACTGCTATAAAAAAGCAGTTTTATTTTTGCCCAATATTAGTAAAATAAGAACAGTAAAAAAAAAACTGTTAACTTTGCAAAAATTTAGTTGAATTTTAATTTAAATTTCAATTCATTTTGCTAAAATTACAAAAACTTGAACTGTAATACAACAAAATTTTTGCAATATTTACATCGAATTTTGTAGAATAAAAATAACGGTGTATTTTGGTAAAATCGACAACAATTTTTGGTTAAAAACTGCAGATTTCAGATTTTGGTTCGGAAGAGAAGGTTTTTATTTGTCTAGTTTAGTTTTTTTTTTTTTTTTTTGTAAAATTTATTATTTTACTCATTATTATTGTCCATAAAGGTAAGCATATAGGTAACCACTACTCTGTGGCACAGTGTTTCTTAAAGCACTTTTTTAAGCAAATAACGTTTCAGACCACAATTCTTAACCGATGTTAAAAATCCTTTTTTTCGTGTTTTTCGTTACAAAAATTTGCACAAACTGGTAAGGCCGGCTTTTTGAAGTTTTAGTTTAAATATTTTATAATTATTTGCAAAATTAAAAAAAAGGGCTTGATTTCTAAGAAGACAAGAATGGAGTAAAATTGATGATTAATAGGTTTTTTGTTACACTTAGAATACTATGTAGGTAAAGAGCACCGCAATTGTAGTTGAAAACAAATGAAATTTCACTTAAAGAAAGGACGACTTACATTACAGTAAATTCAACTAACATTGTCACTTGTTTTTTAATGTTCAAAAAATGACTAACAATTGTGGTAAAAATGAACTACATGATAGTAAAAAATAAACAAACATTTATTTGTTTTTTTATTTTTTTAAATAACAAAAAACAACTGTAAAAAATTAATTTAAGATCCTAAAACAGTCATTTGATGTGGGTTGTTTTTTTTAAATAAACTACAAGGTTAGTAAATAATTTAATTTGTTTTACAAATGACTGACATTTACATTAAAAATAAAGAAACTGTATTACAACCCAAACAACTACCTATTTTTAAAGCAGAAGTTCCCGGAGTGTAAAGTTCTGCCTATTTTGGAGGCTCTAGATTTTCTAAAACTTCGGGTTCTGATGAGATCTTAGGCCAGATCAAAATACTAGTATCAACCTAGCTAATATGTTTGATTTGCTTTATTTTTGTAAATATACGGAGGTTGAAAAGTCGTTATAAATTAAAAATTATCTCGATGTATATAAAAGCAAAAACCTAATAAAACTCCCAGCAAAACTTTTGTAATGGGTGTGATAAAGTAATGCATTACCTTGTATTGTGAACTCCTTACCTGTATCATTATTTTCCAACAAGAAGTAATGATTTACCGATAATTGAACACTCATGGATTAACTTGTAATGATAGCTTATTACATTTTACATTACTTCAAAACATAAAATAATGACTTACCGATCATCAAATACATAATGCATGAATTATAAACGTAAAGTAATTATTAATATATATTTTTGAAAATCTATTTATAGACACATTACTTTGTGATTTTATGTAAGCATGAGGGTAAGGCGTATATTTTTATTATCACGAACGAAAACACGTAGCAACATTTTAAGCAATAAAATATTATATGTATCGATAGCTCAGTTGGTAGAGTTCTCGCCTAACTAATTGTTAAATACCAGAGACCCCAGGTTCGAATCCATATAAGTAACCAGATACTTTACCCCCTACAAGGTAATGAGTCCACCCATTAACTTTAGGCTCATCGCCTGTAAAATTCATCAATGAAGTAACGTGGCCCTATGGCCATATTTTACTTTACCCATGATTTGTTAATGTGTGGTTTTGCTGGGCTGTAAAAAAAAATATTTTTTTTTATTTTTTTTTCCAAAAAAAAATTAAAACTTGGGGGATTTAAAATATATGAACCTTGAATTGAAGGTATTTAAATGCTTTACCAATATTTTTATTTTATATTTTAAAATAGTGATACAAATAAGTACTTATGGGTTACGCATTATTGTTTGTACTGAAATAATAGGGAAATTATTCAAAAAAATAATGACACGTCATTACCGTTTCTACACTGGTACAGGGTTGTCTCAGCCGTGCAGGGTTCTTCATATTCTACGAAAGTTTTACCTTTGCCCTAGAGAGCTCTTTATGGCAAACAAAGTACATAATTCCAACTTCAAAGTTCGGTTAAACCTAAAATTTTAGTTAATCTATAACATTACATTTAACAATTTTCTTTTATTGAAAATTTAATAAAATTTTTCATCAATAAAAATCTATAAAAATTTCATTTTTTTTTTAACAAAACAGGGCAGTATCATTTGTTATGCA